>JAHQIW010005320.1:0-163982 GCA_019055375.1 Parelaphostrongylus tenuis
ACAAATAATAATTACGATAAGAAGTGATTTGGGTCATGTCATTTTCATGCCAATACATTTTTTTACGGTTTTTAATGGCCCTGGTGAACACTGTTTTCAACAAATTGGAAGACAATAGACAATTAGATAGACATGAACAGAAGCGAATGACCTTTGGAAATCCGCTAGAAATTGACACATTTCACGCATTCTTTTTAATATTTCTCAGTGTGACACTATGTTAATCTGACTGGATCTCCATTTTATGTATCCATACTTTTATAGCTTTGTTTCAGCTGTCGTCTTCGTAGAAAGGTCTCATACGATTTGAAATGGAAAGATCAAACATCTGCGATCATTTCCGTACTTTTAGATATTGCATGCAAATGCCTATCTAATCAGAAGTTAACACCACTTTGAAATTGGCAGCCTAGTGCCAGATGTTTTCGCTATACCATATAGTGTTTAGACGTTTCCATCCTCAAATCATTTAACTGCTTAACAACGACGTTGAAATCATGCGCGGCACTCGACGCGATTGCGTGGCGAGCTACAATGACAATGTTGTAGTTTGTGAATAGATATGGAAATTCTCGTATGAAAATGGTTGAAATATCATAAGAGATCCTTCCATTATTATTTGAGCCAACATGTCATGTGGTCTGATAAGAGCTCTTGTACAGCCCGATACACGTGTTTCGTCCTTACAGACTCGTCAGTCGGGCAGAACCCGTCGTCTTTTGATTTTTTTTTTATTGGCTCAAATAACAATGAAAGGATCTATTGAATTTTAAGCGTGATCTTAATATAGCACTCAAAATAAAGGTATCAAAAGAGACTTTAATAAGATTATCGATAGTGGTGAGAACGGAAATGTTTCTCAATGATCAAAACAAAGATGATGTGTTCAGTGAATCTTTTCCAAAGTTTGTGTAGACTGTTATAAGCTTGTTACGAATTTCTGCCAAGAAAAGATATAACTTTCTTGTAGGGTAAAAAACGATAAAGGATAAAGCTCGCGGCGTTGATCAATCACTAGTTGTGCGCCATGTATTCGTCTTCAATTTTTAAATTCGTTCGAGGTGCTTGAACTCATGTCTGGCCTTTACAATGACTCGCGGTGGCCTCCCGTTGAAGCGAGTCAGTGGTGCTTGTCCTTTCAAACAAGTCTGGGACCAGTCTGGTACCAATTTACAGACTCCGGAGCGATGGATGGTTCAATGAGGATATTTTGGATGCTTTGTAAGATACTGTAGAATTTTAGTACCATAGACCACATCAGCACGATTAGAAGATTTCATTGAAGTTTCACAAGAGTAAAAAAGACGGCTCTGTCTCGCTTTTATTGATTCAAAGAAAACCCTTGATCACTGAAAACAGAAGCGAACATAGAGGCGCTGGGCATCCAGGACGTCCTTACTCGTTACATAACGATCCTTTGTGGGTTGAGTAAAGATTTCACAACCAAAATATCGCCATTCTACAACAATATTCTATCGAATTAAGAAAAGGCGTTCGACAAGGCGATACAATCTTACCAAAATTATTAACTGCCACCTTCCAAAACGTCATACGAACAGTAGAATGGGACTATAAAGGATAAAGGATAAGGTTAGCAGCGTTGGTCAATTCCTGAAGGATGCGTCATGCATTCGTCTCCAATTTTAATTTGGTTTGAGGTGATTGAATGCGTATCTGGCCTTTGCAATGACTCGCAGTAGCCTCTCGCTGTACGAACTCAGTGCCGCTTATCCTACAGAAAAGTTTGAAACCAGTCTCGTGTCGATTCCTCGATCCCGGAGGAATGGATGGCTTGATGAGCCATAAGCGCAAGATCGAATCATCCACCTCGTGTGCGACGCAGAGCGACCCAACCACTGACCACGTGCGTTCTTAGTATGGGACTACATGACTGGAAAGAATGGTAATATGTGTGAAAACTGACAGTCAAAAAATTAATCCTATAACATCAAGCATCTGTCACGATGGACGAATGCTAACTGATTTTAATGCCAGATTTACGCTCAAGAAACAATCATCTCCGAATGCTCCAGTCACGCCTATCTAGGTCGTAAAGTCAACATGATGAACGACCTAGCTTCAGAGTTGAGCTGGATATAACGAGCGGTTTGGGGAGCCCATCGAGAACTAGTAAAGAAAACAAACGATGTCCAAACTCGTCCCCACCTTTTTGACGCGACGGTTATACCTATCCTAACGTATGCAGCAGAAATCTGGATGCTACGCGAACGAAATGGAAGATCACTTGGCGTTATTAAACGCACAGTCGAAAGGTCGATACTAGGAGTATCCCTTATCTCGCAAATGAGAGAAGGGATTTGAAGTTCCGACCTACGTCAACGATCGAAGATCAGAGTTGCCGTTTCACACACCAAAATATCAAAATTAAGGTGGGCCGGACACGCGATGCGCCTCAACGGCAAGCGATGGACGAGAGCCGTTACAGAGTGGATTCCGCCGGATATCAAGCGCTTTACAGAAAGACCACCGATTCGATGGTCCGACGTCCTCACTAAAAGTCTTAAAGAGATCAAGAAGAGGAACAAGAACAAAAGTATGAATATTTAAATAAATTTATCCTTAAATATCATATTTGTAAGGAAGCGTGCGCCAACATATATTTACGCCGAGGTGCGGAGCACGGCTCAAACCGAAATCTGTTCATTCCGTTATCAACGCGTCAAGACGTTATCCACGTCATCTACTTTAATAAACTAGATCGAGCTACCTCAACGATCAAAAACGCAACTCTGGACGCTAATTACACCGGTGAATCACTTCGTTGTGTTATTGCCACTCACAGTGACGAACTTTTGCTGATGACAAGCGAAAGTGAGGTGAACAATGGTAATCATCTCCTACATATTTCGCATTCATAAAGTTCAATTTTCGTCCAAATTGAGATATTACTCTACCAAAACGTATAGCTTTTCTGCAGAGTTAATACTAACTCACCTTTTATTGAGCTTTTATTGAACTAACTAAATCCATTCAACCATGGCGAGCGATCATAGTAAAATAAATATTTTCAAAGCAAATTCATTATGAAAAGCCGCCATGTTGCGTATAAAATGCCCTCAGGAACAGCATTCTACATAATCGCTGGCTTCACTGTCTAATGTGTTAGACATTTTTCGCACGTTTGGCCTATTCTCTGATGTTATTAGATTTGTACTAAGTTGATCTATATCACTTTAGTGTTTCATTTTTGTGCTATTGACAGTTTCGCAAGCTGGGGTCTGCGTGCTGTTCGATCCTCAATCTTCCTAAGCTTTAGCATCTAGAAAATTCTGTAACCTATAGTGAAGCAGTTATAGAATGTTAGATATTCTATATGATCAGTCGTAGATAAATCAAGATTGAATAATTTTCTCCCGAATGATGAGCGCTACGGAATGGCTATCATATTGTTCTATTTGATCTCAACAATTTCATATGCTTAGACATTTTTTCTGGATATTATTCATCAGTTCACATTGCCGTAGTCTTTACTATGTTTTTACTTCCAATTTACGCAACCTGTCATCAAAATTCTGCCTCTTGGATCTCAGAACATCTTGAATCCAATTCGTTTCTTCACATTCATCCTCTACAAAAGCCTACTAACATTTCCACTCAGTGCTCCGAATACTGCTGGGGAATTTCTCTTTTATCGAAGATGACAATGAAAGCTTATTGAGACAGTTTCTCCATCGATTTGGAGATAGCCGATTTAGAGCGTTTCTGGAAGTGTTTGCTAATTAACTCTAAGAGAGTATCGGAAAGGGTATCGAGCCAGTGCCTTGTTTATCATCCTGCTTCTTAGTACTCCGCATTATTAACCAGTGCGCTACCCGTCAATACCTTGCTCTTCTCATCAGCGAACACCTTTTCAAAACACAGTTTACCCCTCGCAACCATTACGCCTAGTAGTCTGAGATACTTCATGGGATCACACATTATATAGTCAACTCAGAAATGCTGTAATTCAGTATAACCTCTTATAGATAGTGACTCAGCATGATGTTCACAAGCCATCTTCTTGTGGTTTTGTTATCGGCGGTGGTAAGCAAGGTCACTCCTAGATCTACCACAACTGATGGAACAGAAGGTGAAGTGAGCACGACAGACTATGATTATCTCAACTCTACTCCTGCTGATGAAAGTGACAAGCTGTGTGGAAAAGAAGGTGAAGAGTGGAAAGAAGAGCATTTTCAACGTTATACACTAGAATTCCATAACGGCAGACTTCGCGCTCCAAGAAACCTCTCACTATTGGTAAGATTTCTGTCACCTAACAACGTATCGTATTTCCCAATCTCAGAATTATTCTTTGAATTAATAAAATCTCAATCACACTAAATTTTATTTTATCATTTTGATTTATTATTATATTTTATCATTTCATTTTTGTTTTATTTCATTTTGTTTTATTTTGAATATTATCATTTCAACTGGCTTTGTTGACCAAGCTCATATCTTTCTGTTCTATCGAAATTGAAGTTTTTTCGGAACCTACATTGCATAATACTCTTTCTTTTTTCAGTCATTGAGACTTACGTATGTAAAACGAAGGCAATTGAAGAATTTAATATTTGTCCATATTAATGCAACGCGGTTTCATGATGTGCCGCTGATTGTTGTGGCTACACTGATTATGTATGATATTTGAAAAATCAAACTACTACCAAATTTCACTCTTTCCAAAGCCGCATGCCAACCAATTACATTACCGACGCTTGTTTTGCCACATTCTTCCACATATTTCCAATATCTGTCGGCAAAGGTCTGCCAAGCCAAACCATTGACGGTTGGTATCTGAGAGATTGATGTGTTACAGCGTAAAAAGAGCGGTGGCAAAACATGCGCCAGTGATGCCAATAGCAAGAAGGCGCACCCGGGTGCAACGCGGCATTTTCAATTACTGTCTGACGTCGAGGTTTTACCCATCACTTATCATTATTGGGATAATTCTAACATCATTCCACCGCTAGAAGCGGTAAGTATGAAAAATTCTTATTGATCACATTCTACTCATATTGTTTTGACAAAGTCAACTTTGAGAAAATTTCAGGCTGAAAAAATCTTTGTGCTCATTTTCTATCCAAAAAGAAAAGAAAAAAAGATAAAAAGAAGAAGAAAGAAAAGGAAAAACGAAGAGGAAAAGATGTTAATGTCTTTTCTGTAGGTCTGATGACTTCTTTGATTCAATGAACATCTATAAGCAATAAAATAATGGCAGCAATAGCATTGTCAAGGACTGTCTTCGTTGTGAGAGGATTGATGCAATTAAATAACCTTTGGTAGAGTAATTCAAGCGCAGTGTCTTCTGGGAACTTCATCTGCATAACAATTATCAGTCTAGATCGTCACTTTTAGAATATAGCAGTTTATTCTAAATTTTAAAATGTAACTTCAGTGGTCGTTTCAATAAATGGAATGCGCTCAACCAGGATTTATGGCCTGAATGAGTGCAACCACATTGCTCACAGAGTACAGCTTACTTCATTTTACTTCCACAACGAAATAAACAGTTGATTGGTTGATTGTGTTGAAGACAATACATAACGAATGGAACAGTGTAATGTTAAGGCATTTAGGAATACAGTTGTGATCTGGAGAAGTTGGCAGATCAGGCAGTTGATGGATGCTCAACAAAGTCTCCACAAGACGTCCCCGATTACTACACCCTTTTCAAACATTAGTATGTAACTGTTTGCCCTATCGCTGTTGTTTCAAATTGAAACGAGTCAGTTAGAAATCGGTAACTTTTACAATTTCAGTGATGAACTCGATGTGCCCGCAAATATCAGTCGCAATGTTCTACTGGTGCGCATATTATTCTCATGGTCGTACAGAGATTACATAAAACGGTAAACTTTGCTTCGAATGGAATTGAGCGAAAAGTAAACTATACTTGAATAGATGATAAAACGGGATGCCATATCCGTTGGTTGCTCAGTCGTCAAATGCCCAATATCTGATAATTTGATCAACGTCACCATGTCATGCTATTACGGCAAAAACATGACCAGGTATGACCATTCTTGGCAGTTAATTTCGTAACAATCACATACTATTGAGTGGTTGAAACTATCATTTGTCTGCAACAAACTATCGCAATATGCTTGAGAACTCAGTGATTTGTATTTCTTAATTCATAATGACAATTAGGTAACAACGGGAAATTTTATTACATTAACGTTGGATGACATTTAGTAGGCCAACACTTGTAGTGTTTTTTATAAGCTACCCACACTCTGTGAATACAAACGCTCCTTCACTTTTGTTATAAACCTCATGCCGAAGAGGTTTTATATACAGAGGATTCCAGGATAATTAGGTCGCCCAAATGATGGTGAGATTGAGCGGCGAACGAACTAAACATGAGCAGATTTCTTACTGAACATTTTTGGTTGCACCTATGTCACCATCGCATTTCAACGCTTACGATTTGCACCATGCGGTATGAGGAGGCGAAACTTTCAGATAAAATACCTATTGATACAGTCAAGCAGGCACCGTGCAAGTGAAGGTATCTCATTACTCAGAACCGAAAATTGAATAACGATTTGATCAACGTGGCAAGCGCGACAGCCTTCGAGCTAGCAGTTGTTACTGAGCTCAAAATCGGATTGGCAGCATATCGAGTCTTGCACTTACTTAGTATGAAATATAACTCAATGTCCTGTGAAGATCCTGCGTCGCTTACGATTCAAATTTTGAGGGTAGAATTATCATCGGCTGTGTAGATGTTTTGCGGGTTCATTACTGTAGTCCATATAATCGATGCTCATCATGTTTTTCGAAGACATTTAAGCCTAACTCACGGACATACAAAATTTTGGACCATCTGCGCAACACGTCTTTCAAAAGTGCTTGCGTAATGGAGTCCTTCAATATGATCGGCACTTATAAAAAGGCATCGAATAACTTTGCAATGTGAGTCACCCGCGAGCTCTTGTAGATGACGAAAAAACTATTAACATGTACAACATTTTAAGCTAAGAACTTGTAGAAACATGATGGAGGAGAAATATGAGTAGATCTTGTCCTCATATAAGAACTTGAAACTTTTGCACGTATAGTCAAAGAATGCTATATGAATTCTAGATTTGTAAATGATTTTCTAAGTGAATTGTCTCGTTGACTCGTTATCACAAGTGTTCTCATACTACATTCTGAGCTTTTATTTTGGAAAAGGTGTTATCCATTTATGTAAACTCTAACCTTTTGATCGTTGCATGAAGTACTTATTGGATGACTCTTAGAAGCGGTGAGTGTATGTGGAAGCTAGTTTGTTTTCGAAGTGAGTGAAATCAAAGCTTTGTGATCATTTGGCTCTGTGGAAGTAATCAGTTACCTATGTTTCATACATTTGTCGCTGCGCTCGTGAAAGCGAGCTTCACCCCGACGCTCTCCGGCAGTTAACAGCAAATACTCTATGGAGCGGCACAGCCAGGCTATCATCGAGATTGCTAGGAGGCTCGCTCACTCAGTATTCTACGACGTTTGAGAGTAAAATGAAAAAACGAATCAAATACTAGAACTTGCAATCGACACAGTGAAAAAACGCGGAACACTGTGGAAACGAATAAATAAAATAAAAATAAAAAACAATGCATACTTTAATCCACGATGTTCCAAGAAAAGCGATTATTGGCAAAGCGCCGACCTTCGTGGTCAAAGATACAAGAACAGGGACAATTAAATACTTTCCGTGAAAGTCTTTCAAACTTTATGATATCATTGATCGTTGTACTATTGCGACCTTTTCTTTTAGTGAAACATCGAAGACTTGCGAACGAACAGACAAGGCGGTAAAAAATGCGATTCTGGGTGAACATGAAAAGATGATAGGGAGGAGCCTGGTATCCTTTTTAAATACCTAATTCCCCTTTAACATTCTTTTTTCTTATTCTTATGTAAGCATTAAGTCTGCGTTATTGGTAACATCCTTCACCTCTACTATAAAAAAAACTATTCTTTTATATGCTGACCTTATTGAGCTTTATTTCTAATTCTTACCATGTTGGTGTAGCACAATCATGAAAAATTTCACAATTTTTACGAAATTTAGAGCTGGAGCTGTGGTTTAGAAGAGGAGGCAGAACAAGCCGCTGCTGGTTGCCCATCGACGCTTTCTAATGGCTTCGAGAGTCGTGGTAATATTGCAAGGTCTCAAACTGCATTGCCTTCACTGTCAAAAGAAATTTGTCTAAATAGTTTGCACCCACATTTTACAATTTCAGCGGCTCGTTCCGCACAAAAGTTAAAAACCCTAGCAGTCTCTTCCTGATCAAACCCTTATTGAAAAAATTTTCGAATGGGAATCAGCACGTGGTAAAGTTTTTGAATTTCCGACAAAGTTTTCTGAACCATAATCTTTATGTGATTAGGAGGCACTAAAAGATGCGTCGCACGTGGGTTGCTCTTTGGCTATATGTGACGAAACAAATAAGTACACATTGGTGTGTCTTTACGGAAGCAAGTAAGTTATATTTTCTGAAACAACATCTAGGCAATAAATATATAGCTAGTAAGGATATGTAAGTAAGGACTTGCTTTGAGGCGAAGGTCTAATGCCATATAGGCGCCTATTTCATCCTCTTGGGACTCATCAGTAGCACCCTCCCTCCGTTCCGTCAATCAATTGAGACTAAATAATTCTTCAAACGGATCGACGCCAAGTAAAAATAATTAGCCCAAGTCGTATTATGGTATTAGGTGACGTTGTGGTGACAAGCAGTCGAGCTTGAGGTGTATATTATAAGTTATAGCAAAGGTATATAGCTAGTATTTTGAAGGCTCGCTGGTTTAGTCTTCTCGTTGTTGACGTTATTTTTGTGTTTTAAAAAAGACACCTTGTTTTCTTTCTTTTCACAGAGATTGACTTCCATTTATACCGCTTCCGCTAACTTGCATCAGCCCTGCTCGTAACACCGCTCTTCAATGCGAGTTGAACATTGCTGTTAATCAAGCTGCCATTTTATACCTTTCCTTCGATTGCTTTATTAAGATCAAGCTCAAATTTCAATAGATCATTTCATTATTATTGAGCCAACTTGTCATGTGGTCTGGTAAAGGCTCTTGTACAGCCCGGTACAGATGTTTCGTCTTAACAGACTCGTCAGCCGGGCAGAACCCGTCGTCTTTCGAAATTTTTGCAGTCAGTTCTCTCGGGAGCTCTGCTTTCTTACACAATATGATAAAAATAACAGCTAGCGAGCAATCGAGTGCGAAAACACTCTGTGTTAGGTGAAAATTTCGCTTGACATAGAGTGCAAAACGTTCGTCTTCGATAACTCTCTGTAAAGGAGCAGAGCTCCCAAGGGAACTGGCTTCAAAAGTATCGAAAGACGACGGGTTCTGCCCGGCTGACAAGCTGTCATTGTTGCCATGTGGACAGTGCTCAACAATGTAGCAATGAATAACAGCCTTCGACGGACTAGAACTATAGTGAGGCTCGGAGTTAACCTGGCGGACCATCTCCGGGTATGGAGGGTGAAGTAAAGAGGAGCGGGCGGGCCACCTTAGCAACCATCACTGGGCCACTCTCAACATCAGTAGACATCTCGAAGTTATTACGAAGAATAGCATGAGTGGCCATTTATTCACTGGATAACCGTTCATTATTCATTATTCATCCGTTCATTGAACGACCATTCATTTTATTCTTCGTACTAACTTCGAGATATCTACTGATGTTGAGAGTGGCCCAGTAAAGATTGCTAAGATGGTTCGCCCGTCTCTCTTTATCTCACTCTCCATACTCAGAGATGGTACGCCAGGCTAACTCCAAGCCTCACTACAGTTTTGCTCCGTCGAAGGCTGTTATTCATTGTTGCATTGTTGAACACTGTCCACATGGCAACAATGACAACTTGATTAACAGCAATGTTCGACTCGCATTGAAGAGGGGTGCTGAACGAGAAGGGCTGATACACGATATCGAAGCGGTATTAATGAAAGCCTCAAGATCGGTGAAAAGAAAGAAAACAAAGTGTGTTACTGAAAGGCAGAAATAACGTTAAGAGCGAAGAGACAGAACCAATGTGCTTCAAAAATAAAGGCCTACATCAGTGATGAAATCAAATATTGAGAAAAAGACCACGACACCGGCTTAAGTTGATCCGACACCAAATAAGCGAAGGCAGTGGGAACTCCGTATTTCGCTAGTAAATTTGGCAGGAATGAGATACATCTAAGAGTACTAAGCCGTATGCAGAACGTCTGACCCCAGGCGGAATTTGAACTCTTGTTCCATTTTTACCGGTGCACATGCTTCCACTACACCGTCAATGCCACCGCTTTCTTCCTAGTCGTTCTTCAGTATATCCTGTGTAACTATCAGCAACCAACCTCAGACGGGTATGGACGGGTCAGCATATTTTGATATCAAACCTCAAACAAGCTGACGTCTATAACAAAGGTATAATCCATTTGAATCTTCTTATTTTTACTGCTTTATTGCTGTGCTATGATATCACAAATATACAAAGCGGTAGCCTCTGAGGTGTAGTATTAGCACACGCTCCCCGTATGGGTGTAACACACGTTCAATTCTCGTTTCGGTTGTATGTTTAACATAGCACTTAATCTCTTGGACTTATGTTTATAATCACAGTACTACTGAAAAGCAGTAAAAATAAAGAACTAACTTTAGTTAGAGAATTTTCACCACTGCAGCAACAATTTTGGTAGCGGTAGAGCAGTGAGTCGTGCGCATCCTCTTTATTTCCTAAAAAAACAAAATACATTTCTTCCTTTTTATAGTTAATCAGTAGCTGTAAACCAGTAAAACCTCGACATTCACACTAACTACGTAATGATATCTGTGAGATCATTTCTTGTTGCACGTATGTACTCGACAAGTAGAACGAATGTTGGCCGAATTCGACGACACTTTAGAAAAATTGTTCTCCGACTAATACTCACGCAAACGCTGTTTATGAGGAGTGGATTGATTTTGAGCGCCTCAATCACATACAGCGCAATGAATATGCCGAATGCTCTACTTATGTCGAAATCTCAATGCGTACTCGAGATAGTGGTATTTTGCAAACATTATCAGCTTCAACGCATCAGAGAGATATTTATCAACAACACCAACGAATGAAGCCCCCTGAGGAAACGAGGCAGAAAAAAACGGAGAATGAAGAATCTACTGTTCTTCACCTGAGTCCAGCCAGTAGTCATTAGGAAAGGTTTTTCAGCACGTTATCGAGGTCCATCGAAAATTACAAGGCAATGTTTTCGCTTTCTTTCGTTGAATTGATACAGAAAATGAAGAGGCCTAACCGTTCTAGATAGTGTAATATTGTCAGCGAACTCCGCCATCACTTCGTGTTTCAGAATGACGTTTAAAAAAAGAAAAACGTTTTTGTTTTCAGGTAACAAACAACTAATCAATGCAAAATGTGGAGGTATCGAATAGGAATGACCACCAGTGAAATAATCTCTTTCTGTGTCAATTCCTTTGTCTAAATATTTCTTACTAATGATCGCAGTTTGGTTTTCCATAATTTCCCTGATATGAACGCTTTGATCAGCTGATGAACTCACAGTTTTGTTGTGAACTCTATGCAACATTTCTATAAGCACTTTTGTTTTTATGAATGTTCTGATGCTACCAGAGTATCCTCAATGATTGAGATCGAGTACCTAGAACAGTTATTTCTTAGAATACGGATGCCGAAATGTTATCTAGAGTGGAAATATGTAACGACTTAGTACGAGCTTATCAGTAACCTGAATATTGATTATCCAGGGGAGAATCAACGAGTTCGGTAGCGCGGATGCTCGAAAGTTCATAAAATCACAATGGTTCTATATAAAAAGACGAAGACCACAATCGGCCATGAGTGCTCGCAATCGTAAATGCATTCATGATGTGATTGGCACTCTTTACAGGAAGCACATACAAGTGTACAACCATAATTAACCATGAGAACTGTAAGTAGACGTGAACTACAAAACGCCACAGTATGGTTTTTTTTTTGATTTATGCACCTCATTATCATGTCATCATGCTTGTTGATGAGAAAGAGAGCATGCTTGCAATCTTCAACATGAATGAGTTCTCTTTGTACATGTGATTAGTCACGTAATCCAGCTTGAATTGCTATTTGACCTTTTCACGTCAACTAATTTTGAGTGTGCGTAATCTCTGTAATCTTAATGTGAAATCTCCAACCTTGGTTTTAGCTTTGTTCATCTCTAACCTTAAACCTGCCCCTTAATGAAATGCATATTAGTGGCCAAAATGATAGACTTTTTGAATCGCTCTTTAACTCTCCCTTCCTCTTCTGCTTGATAGTAATATCGACTACTATGGAAACGGTTTGCGCTCGCCGTTGTCTTCAATTTCCTTTATCGATTGATTGATTGATTGAATAGTGCTGCTGCTGACGGCCAGTGATGTTGAAGTCTCGAGCAAATACCAGACTTATCTTAGGGATAATAAGACAACCTAAAAATATATACATAAGTGCAATAATAATACATAAGAACATCACAATAGTAACGACGACGAACTGCGTAACTCATAATACTGTGACATGGTTAAGTGCTAACTGATAACGTGAAACGATATAATTGAGGATCGATTATTGAATGAAGTGAGCAGATAGAGTGAATCAGGACTGCAGGGCTTGACTAGGCGGTGGACCTCGGGATGCAGTTATGTTTGTACCGAACAATACCTAAACACCGTGAGGGCCAGTGGGTGATTCATATACGTTGGAATTATACCGGGCAATTATATACATGGACTGGAGCTCATCCCCGGTGGCGGGTCAAATAGAACCCACAGGACATGGTCCACCGCCGTAGTCGTAAGCCTCCGCTTACAAGCGATGAGCTTCATTAGTAACTGATATGATGAAAACATAAATAAAATGACTAGAAGTGAAAATACTAAAATCGTAACAGACGAGTGACGACAGCGAAAGCTCACGGAGTGGACAGATAACTGAATGGACTGGGCCACGATGATGATACGGTAGCTGCCGTGGTCGCGCCCTCTGAAGGATGCGCTTTGGACCGCATATCTTCTTGTCTCCGCGATCCCATGGCCCTCGCCCAGAAAAGTAGCAATGGCTCCGTGGAACCGCAACGGCGAGCACAAACCGTTGCCATAGTAGTCGATATTATTATTATCATGTGGAAGAGAGAAGGAGAGTTGAAGAGCGAGTCGAAGAGTCTAGCATTAGCCTTTAGGCCAATTACATGCATTTCATCAAGGGGTGCGTTTGAGGCTAAAGTGAAGCAAAGCTGAAACTAAGGTTGGAGAATTTGCAATAAGATTACAGAGATTACACACATGAGGAATTAGTTGACATGAGGAGGTCAAAGACCAAATTAAGCTGGATCACGTGGCTAGTCACAAGTACATAGAGAAGTCATTCATGCTGCGGTAGTCACGACAGTGTTTAAGCACTTGCTATAAAGCACTCACTACAGGAACATGTTCCGTACGGCGACAAATGTGTGCACAGATAAAGAACACAAGGCAGAATCTTCAAGCTTACGCGAAAAATAGCCATCTCTAGTGACTACGATACGGTAGGAGCTTTTCAGATCTAGAGATCTAGATTCTTAGATCTAGAGGAAATTCACCCAAACGACAAATCTGGCTAAAATAAGGTTCCTTTCTTAGTGCCTTTTATCTCTAACGGAAAAAAGCACAGCTATTGAACTCTGCCTAAAAAGAGCAGGTTTTGAGAATTCGCTAGCAATAGTTGAAATACCTCCAAAAACTTTGCGAAACCAAAAAGCCTTTTGGATACATAGCAAAGACGCAAAATGAATCGAAACGAGAAGTGTGTCCAATTACGCGTGACCTCGAAACATACCTCAGGTTGATCTTTCCGGCCTGAGTTAGGCACAGCCCACTGATGCAATGACACTAAGCGGCTAGTACATAATAAATAATTGATTGACCCAAACATCAAAACGGTGAGTGTTTTAGAATGAAGTTTTTACTATGCGATCCAAAATTTCTTTCCAAACGTTTTCTGCTAGGGTTATGGAGGTTTTGGCTTAGTTGATTGTGGTTCAATTATTTCTTTCCGGGCTCTGAAGAAGACGACCCGACGAAACGTTAGCCACCTTGAATATTGTACGTTCACGCTGCATTATTAACTGTATTGTTGTATGCTTCGCTAGTACTCAATAACTAATAACAGTAACACATGGGAACGGCTAAACGGAGGAAAATACTTATTCGTTCCAAACCATGCCGAGGTTAGTAGATAGTCGGTATTAGGACTTACCATAAACATTATCCAAGGTGCATCGAAAGTTCAACCGCCTTTGAATGCATAAATTAGACATACGGAATCGAAAATACTGAAAGAGTTTAACAATGTAATTCATTGATTTACAAACTGAGAAAATGTAGACAACATTCGCTGTATTATAAAGATGTTGTCTACACTCGTAAGCCCTTTCGGACATTTAGTCTTCATCGAGCACTCGCGATTTGGTTGAAGAGCTTAGGGTTTCGCAGCGGGCCGTTCTCAACAAATTGCATCAATTTGATTTTATATTGAGAATTATCCCAAATGTTTTTCTGAAGAATATAGCTTTACTTCAAAAAATACTCACTAACCCTTTTGTTGTTAACTTCCGCATAGAAACAAGCTTCGAAAATTTCCCAAAACATCCTCCTCAACCCTAGGTAATTGCTGTCGGTAGCCACTGCTGTCGAATAAAAGCTCTGTTTGTGTTGAATTGATCGTGTATTGAGCGTCTATTCTTGCACCTATTTTATCATTTATCTGTTCTGACCGCCAAACACTGGAATTTTCTCCTGCATGTGAAGTTTGTACGAGTATGGTAAAATCTGAAAGAAGAAAATATAGGCTGACGCTAATCAGTAGTAATATTGTGCTGTCCCATTATTTTCACTAGTTGTGTAGTTGATAGTATTATGATAGTACAATTTCAACGAATCCTTCGTGCGCATGTGACGTTGAAAACATTTCGGCCGTGGCATCAAAAAATGCTACATTAAGTATATTATCCATTTTCAGATTCACTACGGGAATACTTTCTTTCCGATGTTTTTCTTAGGATCACAGCTTATATGCTACCACAAAAGGGCACTACCACAACGCAAATCGTTTCATTGAATCCTGACCATTTAGCCACTGCGCCGCTCATTCTTTGAATATGCGAATCTACTTGATGATTTTCCCTACACGTTCAAACAGTTCTCCTACTCAGTTTTCAGATGTTTATATCTAAGCACAGGCTTAGGTATAGCGGCGGGTTTATCTGGAGATATTGGATGAAAATGAAAAGTCTAAGTGCCAAAGTAATAAAACAAATCTATTTTCAGTTCCCACACAAATGAAGAGAAAAATTCTTGAATAAATAAGAAAATCCACACCAACGCGCGGTGCGTGTGAAACACAGCTTAACGTCGCTCTACAGCGCCATAAAGAAGGTTTCCGAAAACCAAGTAAATTTTTGAGTTGCTGAGATTAACGATATTCAGTGGTCACTCACAGGTTAGGGGAATGCTTTGCCGGCGAAATATAAGCTCGAAGATAACAAACTTGGGAGGTGCGTAAGAATTACGATTTTATTTGAAAGGCACAGGGTTGTAGGGAGGCTTTTCTTAAAAAGAAGTACGTTTTCGATTTTCGTAATTCACGCTGTGTGAAATATTGAGGACCAGGACCCAGAAGGCATGTCTGGTCCCATTCCACTGACCCCGTGACAACCAATAACGTCCGTCCTTTGATAGATCATCGTGAAAGTGACTGGAATGATAGTGAAAATGATGATAGTGATGAAAGAATGTTTTAAGCCTTTCTTTGAATTTTTTTTGATGTTTATCACGTGTTTTAAGAACAGTTGATCCTATGGATTAATTTTCGTCTACCAGCCGAAATCCATCGACTAAACAGTGGTGATGGCACAGTGTCATTGAACACTGTGCCATCACCACATACGCCTTCCTCCTTGCTACAATGCACGGCTTAATGTGGGGGCAGGGGTCACTGCCGAGGAGCACGAAACCTCTGAAACACCGGTGTATGGCCCTGGCGTACCAACCTCGTTTAGGCTTAAAACATTCTTTTTTGGAATTATTTCAAATAAACATAGTTTCTTGATCAGAAAGATTTGCTCTGTCTAATGGGTAATGTTTTGTTATAAAAAAATTTTTACCGGGCGAGAAATCTTCAAATGTGACAGAGCATTTTATTTTGACTGGTACGGCGTTAAAAATAAGCAATATGAAAAATAAATATACCTTGAAATGTTACTTGATTTAAGCTATCAGATAATTATACATTCGTCAAATAACAGCAGAGAATACGCTTCTACCAAAGGCCTTGAATGGCAGCGCCATAATAGAACAGTACTACTATTATCCAGTGCGGAATCTTCGAATGCAAATCAAAATCTTATTTTGACGGGTACGGCGCCAAAATAAGCTGTTTGAAAAATTAAACATGCCATTGAAATTCACTTGAGTTGAGCTATAAATAAACCACAGAAACGTTTTGCAAAAGCGAGAAACACGTTTTTACTGAAGGCTTCAAGGGGCGCCGCCATATTAGAGCAATACCAGAATTTCTTTGGCGAATATACCCAAATTAGGAAAAACGTTGCATCAGAATCATTGTTGCAGGCGGTTACACACACTAAAGATTAAGTAATGATGTATGCAAAAACCTTGAGTGATACGCGAAACTGAACCTCTAACCTGGATCTCTTACCCACTGGATTGTGCGCTAATTACAACACTCTCACTTCAGCGTCTATGTGTGCTCAAAGAAATAAGCTCGTTCAAGGTTATATGCCAATGGCTCCCATACGTGCAGTTTTTCTTCGATGTTCAATTGTGATACATTAAAGCAGAAAAAGTACGGTGAGCATTCAGAAAACTTGTTCAATGCGAGCCAAAATGTGGATACAAGTATGTTATCCTGGTAAAAAAAGAAACAACCCCTTTAGCTGGAGAAGAACTTTTCAAAAGCGTGTTAGTTAACATATCGAAATTTAGATTTTTGGCTAGAGCACCACCTCGTTACTTTCTAGAAGAACCTCTTTATAGTGATGTAGCAGAGGAGGAACATTTGTTCTACACATACGTATAATTCTCCCAGTGCAAAACTGCTTACTGGAACTTTGATAAGCGTCAAAACATTGTTATTTTAACAAGGGTATGTATTACCGCTGAGAAAAGAAGATTTCTGAGACAAGTAGCCGCTCCCTATTCAGAAAACCATAATAAAAATTTTATTCGTAATATTTGACTCCTTGAGTAACGATAAGATACCTGCGACATATAAACTTTACCTGTAATTACCAATAAACCACCTATGATGTCTAATCGGTGAGGTAAAATTTTAAGAGAGGAATGCAATATTCTTTTCACTTTTACAGCGGATTATGCTACCTTTTCAAAGAACCAATTACACCTCCACAATAATTGAGAAATTCGCTATCGAATGACTAGTAAAACCTTGGTGAAGTGCCATATGCAGGTCCCAGCCGAGCAAAGTAAGGCAAACTGAATGTGAAACATAATCTTATTTTTCCTGCTACAGCGTAATAAAAAGTCTATTTTGAAAATAAAAACATATCGATAAAATTGGAGAGGTCTAGACTTTTGAATGATCATCAATTGTCTAGAAGAAAACTTTTATCCAGCAAGAAAGTCCTTCAAACAATCGCGTATCATACTCGATACGAGTCGTCTCTCAGGGATTGATGAAACTATCGAAATGCGTGAAGGAATTATGGGGCAACTGAACATAGCGATATGGTGCCAGAATACGCGTTTTTACGAAGTTCATCTTTAAATCGGCTATTTCAGCTGTTGAAATCCATAGAGGACCATTCAACTGTATTTCCATCAATCACCTTGTGGTTCGAATGTTCACTACACTTTACTACTACGCAATAGCCTATACGTCATGCAATCGGCAGTGAATCACACTCGACGCTTCGAAAGAACACCACGGTGATAGTTTGACCGAGTTTAAGTGTAAAAGATTCGTTGTTATCGCCTCTATGTACGGGTAGATCTTCAAGAAATTGATTGAAAAGGTATCATGCATCTGACGAGGCTGAAATTCCGAAACAAGTGTCTTGCACTGTATAAGTGCTCATGACAAATCTCAAGAATGGCTCAAAATAGATTGTCAGATTATACTACTTTACTCCTGGAAGTTTCCCATTCACCACTATTTATAGTTGAAGCAGCTAAACCATTACAGTACTCCGCTGCTGGAAGGTTGATAAAAAGCTCCCCATATCCGTTCTATTACTCTACGTGGAACCTGCAGTTAGCCTACCTGGCTACAGTAAATTACTGGAGATCAAATGTGTAGCTTTCCAATAGATTAAATTGCTGATCTTCCAATATTCAGATCTTGAAGATTTCGAAATAAGACTTGTTTTTGAAGACATTTTTTAAGGCGCTACGGGAGCGGGAAGAAAATCACGTCTCACCCTCACAGTGTTTGTCGCCTGTAAGAGTCATAAAAGAATGAAAATCTGCGTATAGAGAATTCATATCATAAACACAAAAGCACTAAACTCTTGAAAAAAAAACAGTCCCCTACTGAGTGGCGGAGAATGTGCTTCGCTTACGAAAGCGATCAACCCCTAAGGTAAGACGTGTACCAGCTGACCTACATGATTGCTTGAAGGCCTTTCTCGTTGCATAAAAGCTTTCCTTTAGAATTTCGGCAATCATTCAAAAGTTTAAATCTCTGCAATTTTAACGATGTATTCATTTTCAGAAAAGCCTTTCATTAAGCCTAGACAGTGATTATAAAAATATGTTTTCTTATCAATTTTATTCATTTACTCGGCTGGGGCTTCGACACGACCCTTCACTGAAGTACTATTAGTTGTTGGATAGCCCAAATCTAGGGAATTTTGATAGTGCAAATAATTTTTTGTAAGCTCATCGCAGAACGTTGTAAGAACAAAAAGAAAGTTACATTTCACACCTAACATATTTCCCACCGCTTGAACGTCGTAGGTGATTTATTAGTAATTATAGGCGAAGTTGGTAAGTCAAAGATGCCTTATCGCTACATGATAAGTAAGATATCACTAATAGACATTTTATAAAAGCTTTTCGATATAAATAATGATTTCTTCTTTTGGAAATCTTCATTTTTTGGGGTAATGCCATGATAATGTAAAAATTGAACAAATTTTCAGGGATATTGCACATTTGTATCGCCTGTCATGCAAGATCGTAGCATGAAAGCATATGTTTTGCGACTAAACATTTCTAATAGAGATCTTTGTGGAGGTAATTCTAATATGTAGCATGAGTAAGTGTAGGAAGAGCGCTCGTTAATCATTGATGTGTTACGGGTCTCCCTCTGTCAGCACCCACATTCAAAAAGAAGTATTTTTCGTTCTCTCGAGACATTTTAGTGGTCATTCGATAGCGTAAATCACAAAAAAATTGAAAGGTGTACTCTATTTTTGGAAGGGTCTTCGTACAGTGTAACCGTGTGTTAAAGAAAAGTTATTTATCACTCAAGCATCTTTTGATGAGTAAAGCTTTTCCACAAAAAAATTCAGTAATTCTTCGATAACACAAAAGTTGGCAAATTTAATAGTGTTTTTGGTTTTCCTCTTTATTGCGCTGTAGCACTGAAATTGAGACTGCATTTCACACGCAGCGCGTATGCCTTCCACTGTTGTGTGCATGTATATTGTAACACTGGCATCAAGCCGTCGCTGTCCAATAATCAGTCGAAGCTCAAATATCGGAAATTTCAATAATGTACAAGCAATAGTGCTCACAAACTAAGCCTTTGTAAAAGTCTCTTTTTGAGCTGTAGGAACAAGAATAAAATTGTGATGCGCATCTGAAAATTTTTGGCTAGAGACGGCTTTCTTCCAGGCTTTCACACCCACTCGACAGCGCAAATCTAAAATACTTCAAGAAAAGGCTTAGTTTTTGAGAAAGGTTTCTTAATTTGTCATTACACCTAGAAGAATATTGAGTTTCACACTCGGCGTGCACCGGACGCCACATGTAAATTGCGCTCGCGATAGACACGGCGCCAAGTGTGAAGCTTAATAATCTTTTTAGCTGTAGCGGCACATTGAAACCTTCTTCTTAAAGACCAAGCTTATTACTGGGATCGTTAAGACTTGTGTTATTGATTGAAAATCTGAATGGGAACCTCCGTCCAGCGGAAGGTGCTTGAGTATGAAAGAGAAATTGGTGTTCATGTGTTAAGCGGCGACAAATTTTTGAGCCAATCTCATTCGCTGAACAGAAATATTCATAGTAGTGTTTGCAGTCATTTGAAAGCCTAAATATCTGCCTACAACCATACGTTGCCGGATTTTTATAGCACCTTTTTAGACGCTGTAGCATCCAGAAAAAACTTTTGTTTCTCACTTGCATTTCGCCTTCATTTCTACACATTTATAAACTGCTAGAAGCACGAAAGCATGTCAGCGTGCACAGAATTTTCGCTGTGTCAAAATCACATGTTTTCAATCTGAAGTTTCTGTTGATCAGGCAAAAAAATTCGCACTATAGTAACAGTAGTTGCTGTCGATTTGACTCATCATGCAGCAGATCACTGGCGAGTTGCAAAGCAGATCAGGCGATTGTCTAAATAACAAGCCTTCGCTGTCGCATGCCTTCACATTTTACTCAGCTATAAACTTTTGCGGCGACTTTGCTCACTGGCCAACTCAAAGAGTGAGTGAACGGGGGCAGGATGGAACGACCGATCATTTTTGAAATATTGTTTTACAATTTGGGATTTTTCATCGAATCAGGAGATATTTCAGATAAAAACGTAGATTCAGATGCTACGGAAAACTGTCCACACGCTGACATGCTTTTCGCGCTTGATGCGATTTATATGCGTGGTGAAAATAAAGGAAATAAGGCGAATGAGAAAAGAAATCTTATTCCGAAAGCTCTAGCGACATAAAAGAGTGATTTAAAAATCGACAGTGCATAGTTGTAGCCAGAAATATGAGCTTTCCAATAATTAATGACACTTCTATGAAAAGATCTCCTGACCAGCGAACAAAATCGACTTGAAAATCTCTCGCCGTACTACACATAAAAACCGAGAATTTTTCTTCACCTTTACAGCATAATATAGAAACCATTAAAAAATAAAATACACCGTTCAAATTCTCGATATTCAAGAGCCTCGAAAAAGGATAAAAATACTACACTTGAATATGGATGCGGATGTGAGAGAAGCACCGAGAATACTTCTCTGGAAACACGTACTTCTGACTAATAGAGTGCATAATGCCGATGTTCTAAGCATTTTATTTAAACACGCGTGTCTTTTACCGCTTAGGATTCTCCCACTATCCATAAGTACTCAACGTTTTCTCGCTTATCTCAACTCTGAATAATTGGAAGTAAATGAATGATTGATATAAACTTAGTTATAGTGAGAGTTTTTGATGAACACTTATCGAATACAGCAAACATAATAATTTTTGACAAATTCTTAGCTGTTCTCCAATTTTTATACATTGTGATGATTGTTGGGTCTTGTAAAACTAGGGAAGAGCACGACTAAAGATTTTTCATTGTGATACCTTCCCTACAATGCAATACAATCGATTGAGTGCCAAATTCAGTACAATTGCGTAGTAAACGAGCGTCTTTTTTATAGAAAACACATAGAACTAAATCAAAAGCATGCAAGTGAATAAAGATTATTTTGTTCTGTCATAGTAATGCAAGAAATTCGAAATCTTTGCCAAGCGAAGAAAAAGCTCTCAATTGAACAATGTGCTTTCCAAAATCAAACAAGGAAAATCCTGCAATTCACTTTGCACGCATCGATTTCTATAGCCGTCTCGGGCTTATCTGTCATTTCCATAGAATGGATTTCTACGATGGATCCCCGACCGGGCTTCCTACTTGCTGTTCACATTCGTTACGTCAGAAAACCACGGAATATCATACACGACCAGCATTGTACCATTTGCGATATGTGCTGGAGTCTGCACAACTGATGAAAACGGACCATCTAAGTATCTATGTAAGTAAATAAGTAGGAATGCCAGAAACAAAATGATTTCTTGTGTATGCGAGAGCTGCATGGCATGCTAGAGCTCTTCCTCACTTATAAAAGCTGTACTTAATCCAAAAGCATAAATGTGCAAAATCAACCGTTATGTGTCAACGCGAGAAATGCTAGATTTCTGTTTGAGACGGAGGAAGAAACTGCAATTGATTTAAGAGTCGTGCTCGGTTTTCTAGTCACGCTGCTCGCAGCAATTTCTATTCTCATCCCAAAAGGATTATCTCCGTTTTATGTGATTCCATGCATATCTGGTCTGGTATTCACAATGACTCGCCGTGGCTTATCAGTGTATCGAGGCAGTGCTGCTTATCCTCCCAAATAGGTCTGATATTTATTTACCAACCCCGAAGAGACAGATGACTGGGGCAGCCATGAGAGCGAGATCGAACCGTCAGCCATGTGTGGTACCCAGTGCACCTGCAACCTCTGCGCTACATACGCTCGTAAATAGTAAGAAAGTGAAAATCAAACAATTGACAACTGCAGCATCTTCTCTTTCCTGCCGAGAACGCTCTTGAAATAGCAAGCAACAACTGGGCAAAAGATTGTCAAGCAGATTTCAAAAACTCTTCTTTATTGAAGTGGTTTTGACCACTTTCAATTGAAACTACCTTCATCAGGAACGGTTGGTTACCAATATTCCCTCATTCACAATGCAATAAATAACTGAATGCTTCAGTTATGTCGATTTAGGTTGAAAAGATAATTTGACAAACGATTTTGCTCTGGAATTGTACAGCATAAAGCGGATAGTTTCGGAATCGCTTGATAGCATCAAGGATATAGTGAAGAGATCAAAGAACGCCCGACTCCGTGTCCACCTTTTCAACTCAACGGATATCTCTGCCATAACGTACTCCTATAACATAGTTGCTACTCATGCATGCTGAAAGATCACTTGGCGTCAATGACGGTGCAGTCTATAGATTGATGCTGGGGTATTCTTATCCTGTGGGGTAGAATCCAGAGATCGCTCATACGTCAGTGATCGATATTTAAAGGAACTATTCTACACACCAAGCTGTCGAAGATGAGATAGGCCGGAGACATACTACGTTTCAACGACGGCCGATGAATAAGAGCTGATAACTAGATTTTCTTAAACGACAAGCGTACTAGAGAAACAACAGAAACCTAATTTTTCTAATCCTTAATAAAAGCATGAGAAATTATCTGACATCCAACGATCTGAACGAAAGGGCTCAATGGTTTATCCTTTGAGCGATAACGGTAAAACAGGAGGTATATTAGCGCCCTCTTAAATGGCTTGACTATCAAACGGAGATAATCGCTGTTTCGCACGCATTGAGAGCGTTTACGCGTTTTCGCGCGTAAACGCTCGCATTTTTCACAGGACCGAACTCCTTACTTAGACCACAAGAGCTGCTCCATGGCTTAAATCTCGAAAAACTTTGAAATGTGCTTGCATCTTACGTATGTTTTTTTTACAGCGTTCTAGCTATAAAAAGGCTGGTGTTTCACAGAGGAATATATATCTGCAGGACAAAGCTTTTCCTCACAATAATAATTCACCCATGGCGTGAGTTTCGACGAATTCAACGCTTCTCTTTTTTTTTTTAAAAGGACCGCTTCATTGTACTGTAGCAGGGGAAATAAAATTGAGCTTCAAACATGCCGCGCGTTGATTGACTTGCTGTGCCAATAGTCGTGGATCAATAAGCGACTAATCGACCACGCAGGTGTGACTAAGGGGCGTAATGCGGCTTTGGTTTTAAATTTAAGATGTCTTCTTTGTTTTGACAAAAGCAGATAAAGCATAAGACTTTGATCTTACAAAATGCTTCTCCATATTCATATGCTTTTCCTGCTTCAGGTGAAGCATAAGCGCGATGATGATGAATGCGCGCAGAGTCTTTGAAACATGATTTCGTTTCAAATGCTACAGCGCTACTGAAAGGCGTTTTCAACGACAAACACCTGAAGCATCTCCCGAGATTTAAGCTTCAAATATTTATCAGAAGTGCAATGGGAAATTACAACGAATTTGGTCGTTTTTTCATTACCTACGAAAAGCCGAAATGATCTCCGGAGAATGCAAAATGGAGAAAACGGTGAGTGCTTGAATAAAAACTGTTCGATGTTAACCTAATTTGTTTACCACGTCTTTTCCTTTAAGGTTATAAAGGTGTCTGATTGACTGGGCGCAAGTACAAAATAGCCGAAACGTCGATCATTGATATATTATGTCCTCTCAAAAGATCTGGCATTGGATAAACAATAAACACCTAATTAATTAAGAGAAGTAACAAAATTGCTCGGCCACTCTATTCAAGTATGCGCCATCAGCCTGAACACATTTCTGCTATCTCTAAGCAACAAATCAATACCGCGCTCATAGATCTCGTCATAATTCGAGTCAAAAAGACGAACTTGCGCGAACGCACTTCGTGAATAAATGAGCTCGTGCAAAATCCATCGGTCCTTCCACTTCTTGTCTGCTGCCTCACTATTGTGCTGACTATCCCATGAACACAATAAAAATCGTCGATCAACTCCTTTAGTCAAAGTTAGATTCTCTTAGATTGCTTCATTGTCTATCTCTCGACCAACTTCGCGTGGACGTTCGAAGCGCAGCAGGTCCTTCAAATTCGTGATGCCAGCACGAAACTCAGCAGAGAACCGGAACGCTGCACGCATGGACACAAATCTTTGTGCCTTGCACTGTTGTTGTTCTCAAAGGCAGTCTGTGCATCGCGTCGCAATTTGTACTTGTAAAGCAGCAAGCTGCAGTGAAGGCTTCGTTGAACTACCATGATGCGGCAAGTATTGACATTTGGTACCAAAAGAAGACTGAGAAAATTTCGCACAAAGCTTTATACACCACTGTCTGGGAGATGGCTGAAATGTCTTCAGGCTGATGAGGTAATCGGCAAATTTTGCTATTAGGCAATTTGATACTCCTGGTTAACAAATTGTGTTCGACAATGTATTTCAAGCCTTTCCTGAGGCCTGTTATGGGCATTTACACTGCGCAGACATGTATTTCGACGTTCCAGCCTCATTTGCGCGGTGTTCTTTCGTCCAGTAAGTTCCTCGGATATCTACCCCTACATAGAGTAATCGGCTGCAAACTCTTTTCAGACTCGACGTGCGGTGAAGCAGTCCCCATGATGTTCTTTCAGAGTGCTCTCGGAGTGGCAGAGTAAAAAGCTCAAAGTACATTGTCCGATTATATTGCGCTTGAGCGAGGTTTCAAAATAGTCGGTTGGACCGATTGTTGAATTTGGTGTTTATTGCTCTAGCGCCAGAACTTGCGAGAGGACTTGCTATTATATTGAGTGTGGTAGTACAAGATTCCCATCAGAGTAAAACACAAGTTGAACTGACATAGCGTCGATTTTTCGCATATCACCCAGCATCTTTGGAGCATGCTTAGAACATTATAATACTGCTATATTAGCAGCTGTTGACAAACTAGTGCTTGAAATAACGTGACATTGCGTGGCACATTAACTGCTGCTAAGTTGGTTGCTGAATTAGCTTTTTTAGATGTACCCTAAGAGAAATAGAACTTACTCTTTGCCGTAAATGCACACCAAGGTGGCTTTGCGCGTCCCTTTAAATTCTCGACATTCAAATATTTCGCAACCAACTTTTGTGGCGTCCTTTCTTGTCTAAAGGCAGATAGTCTCTCTTTGCCTTAACAATTTTCCTACTTATTTAAAAGCAAGTTTTTTACTGAATTGTGTGTTCCTTTCAGGATTCTCTCGACAAGCGCTGACCTTACAACTTGTAGCCTAGCGTTGTTGCCGAGAGCAACTCTGCAATTCATGCGTGCAGTACAGAATTTGATTCAACTCTAACGTCCATAAAGACACTAATTTGATTTCCATACCGCTCAATTGCATGACTCTCAGAGCTGTTTGTGAGCGTTTTTGGACAGTTCGTACCTGCCTGCTCAGCTTTCTTCTCCAACTCGCAGTCCCACTTCTAAATGAATGAGAACTAAAGAGCTTAATCCGTGTAATTTGATCCAAAGCATTTTTTTCTTTGCAATCGTGCGAAACGTAAACACTTGCATCATAACTCGACGTCGTCAAGGAGCAGAATGCTCTCCGAAAAACTTGAATGTAGCTGTTTCGCAAAAAAAGAGGAAATTAGAGTAAGGAAAAAGCAAAAGCTAAAAAATAATACCAGTCGTGTCCTCAATGTTTGATTATGTTGTTGCAGTACATAGTCTTTCTTTTCTTCATCTGTTCCATTGCAAGACTGTGAATATTCCGAATAGTTATCCTTTTTCCTAAAAGAAAAATCTGTGAGTCTACGATGTAAAGTTATCAGAAGTACTAACTCCATGATGACTGGCCCACTATAATTCTTTATTACCCAAATACGTAATCTGGAATGAATAATTTTGCACCATCCTTAAACAACAACTGTTTTTGAACAACACCTAATTAATTTTGAATGTTTATCACGAGCTTTTGAAAACAGTCGATCATATGCACCTAATTTGTCTGCCAGCTTCTAATGTGAGTTTATTCGGGACTGTTTTAACTCCAATGGGCTCCTCTTTCTTGGCTTAAGTTTAGACTTGAGGGCGCTGAATTGCGAAATGACAGCTGTTGGAAGCTAATGCTGTCGAATGAAAGCTTTTTTGTACTGAGTCATTCATGTAATAAGCATCTCTTCCTTTAGCATTTTTTTGCAAACATTTTGTTATAGAGCTTACCTATAATTGCTTTGAGTTGAAGTTGTCGTAGGCGCAAATTCGTTTGTTACTCATGCACGAATCGGAGCGTAGGGGAAAATGAGAGTGAAGGGCCGCTCAAACGCAGGAATAAAGAAGCTTTTTGTGGACGACCCAAGAACGACTGATCCTTCAACATACTCTCTACAGGTTTTAACCTTACGAACCAGTTCCCAGCCGTTCCTTCTAAGACTGCATGATCTCCTCAAGCTCCATTATTCTTGCACGCCGATCTCTGAGATTTTTCCCTGCGCGCCACTCGTGCATGAGTACCAAGGGAATCTGTTTCCAAGACGTCTTCATCCTAAAGCAAGTATAGGCAAGTTATATACCACAATGTTCACGACAATATGCGCACCTAAACAATATCAAAGTCATGAGCTCTCAAATACTTCTGATGGATAAATTCAATGTTTGATGCTATGAAACTGAACTTCTGAGAGCACTTAATATAATGGAAACAGCAGAAATACGGATTTGTAGAAGATACTGTCTTGAATGTCAATCTGTAATTAGAAGTAACATTAAGGCATCTCTCGATTTCCATTAGTCGCATGGATGCAAACGCTATTATAGGA
Organism: Parelaphostrongylus tenuis; assembly: GCA_019055375.1. Lineage (NCBI taxonomy): Eukaryota > Metazoa > Nematoda > Chromadorea > Rhabditida > Metastrongylidae > Parelaphostrongylus > Parelaphostrongylus tenuis. Next base: position 27,345 of record JAHQIW010005320.1, read on the forward strand.
CAACAAGCAATACATTTTCAGTGATTCCTCCTTGCCCCTGTAACGTTGATAACAAGTCCTCACATCAGAAACGCTGTGTTGCATATTCCCCCATTTCCGAATTCACTACGAAAAATTTTTATTTCGGTATTTACGTTGAAAGTTGCAGCTCATATGCTATTGCAAAGGCGCGTTACCTTGACGTCAGCCATTTCATTGGACCCTGAGAAGCTTTTTGGATGCCATATTTTCCGGAATTCTAGTATTTTTACTGCTTTTTGGCGGTATTGTTATGTTACATATATACCTAAAAGATTTGAGTGGTGAGCACAAATGCGTCCTAAAACAGGAGTCGAACCCACGTATCATCCGCACCGGGGGAAAGGGGGGGGGGGTGGGGGGAATGCGTGCTACCACTACATCATCGAGGCACAATTGCGCTACCAACGAATGAGATTCTTAAACATTTCTATGTTAGCCATCAGTCATAAACCTTTAAGTGGTTATTACAGGTTAACAGGTCAAATACTAGAAATTTGGAGTATTACATGTAACAGTGGCTGGCAGTTCAACTAGGCGTATTGAGCGAATACCCGACCAAAACTTCTAAAGGTTGGTGGCTGATGACTAACATAGAGATGTTGAAGAATGAGTAGTGGCGCACATGTGCCTTGGTGGTATAGTGGTAGTAGCACGCGTCCCCGGTATGGATGGAATGCGGGTTCTATTCCCATCTGAGGCCGCGTTTTTGCTCACCACCCAATTTTCTTAGTCCATATCATCTCAAATTTTATTATAATAAAGATATTTAGTGGCTAAGGAAAGGATGGGGGTAAAGCTTTGTCTAACGAGATATAAGCGCGAAAACAATAAAAGCGCGGGCACGTAGGAAATATAATTTTATTCTAAATGCTACAAACTGTAGGAAGGATCTCCTTATTCGAAAAAAACAAGTGCATTTTCCAGTTTACCCAGTGATGTTGAATGATTTGCAAAGCTTTGACGTCAGGCTGGACTCGATTCCGTATTCCACCCTTTGCGAGGGCGCTTCCATAACCAACTGCCCTACCGGCGCTTGTTTTGCAGTCCTTCTTTTTACGCTAGAACATATCAATCTGCTAGTAACAAACAGTCATGGATTCGGCGGGAGGCCATGTAGTCCTGCTTTACTTGAAAACTTTGCATACAATTTACTATCATTGGGTATACCTGTAGCTTTATATCACCGTTAAAAAGCGATCAAATAAAGATATATAAATATTTGACCATACACTATTCGAATTCCAGCATTTACAGTATCTAATAATCAAAATTATTTTGAGAAATTGCTCTGTCCAACGAAATTTAAGCGTGTTAATAGTAAAAGCGCGCGGCGTGTGTGAAACATAGTTTGATTTCAAATGCTGCAACACTGTAAAAGGCTCTTCCGATGAAGGTGAAGGTAGTAGCCTCCTAAAATTCAAGCTTTTCATCAATTATTAACTTTCTCATGAAAACTTTTGTACAGTAAAAAATTCTCACAGCCCATTTCCTTGCAGCTAGCAAAATTGCGGTTTTGCTTAGATAACATTTGGCGAACAATTCATTGCCCAGTTTCTTACCGAATTATTGCCACTATAACTATTTGAAAGCGTACAACTTACCCGTTGCTGTAAAAACACAGTAAGATTATAGTGTGCATGTCATTGGGTTCTGGGCAGCCATCCATTCCGCACCCAAAGCGGGATATATTCTCTTGCTTCATCTACTCAAATAAAGTTTTATCGTCTTCAAATTTTTATATATTTTGAAATTTACCACTTCACTTGCGTTGCTTTTCCACCAAAGTCGTGTCAAATTCTAATAGTATGGCTCCCAAACTTTGACAGTGACTCTGAATTGATAAACATTAGGCGTAACTACTGATTGCTAGTTTCCATCCAAATATACTGTAATCGATACTTTTCGAAGCTCCAGCGATTTTTAAAATTGTTAGGAAGCGTTGATGGGCATCCTACAACTGTAAGCTGAGCCTTTCGCTCCAAATTACAGTCCCACTTCTGAATGAATAATGTCTTATGAAACTTTGTGATATAGCTAAAGCGTCTCCCAAAGAGGATCAATACTGTAGATGATTCGCTTAACAAATTCAAACAGCAAAATTAATAAGTCTTTAGTTTGAATAGAGTGTGCGAAGTAATAGTGAAAGTGAGCTCCTGTAGAAAATGAATGATAAAAGACTAAAAGATCAAATACCATTTTTATTTTCATCCTTCGGTTATACCTCTCTAGCAAATATTCCTTCATCTCATCATCTATCGTTCCATTACATGTTCGCAAAAGTTCTGAATCATCTTCATTTTCACTGAATGGAATGTATTTGATGGAACGAAGTTATCAAAATTTTCTACTGATTTATGAGTGACTCAATATAAGTCTTCGTGATATTTCTAGGGAATGTCACCCACACACGCAATCAATAGAATTCGGCATTTTTTCAACTCTAATTCAGAACAACCATTCTTTGACGGTTGGCAATCTGCTTACTGATTGCTGGTGTGAGCTTATTCCCAACAGTTACTCCTTCAATCGTTTGTTTCCTTTTAGCTTAAGGTGTGTTGAATTGCGATGTGATCGTCATCGAAAGTCATCGCTGTTCAGTTAGAGCTATGCTTGCGCTAAGTTACTCGCGTGATAACCATTTATCTACCTCCCATTTTATCACTGTTACATACAGTGAGGAGTTAACATATGGTTCTTTTCATGCAGAAGATTACATGGATATGGCAAGATGTCTAAAAAGAAATTCTGATCGGCCTTCTTGATATCGACTAAATGGGAATGGTACGCAATTGTGGATTTGGGGGAGGGGCTGATATTTCTAATCATGGAGGGTCGTAGCCGATTGAATGTGATGCTAATCGTGGTGGTGCGGGAATGATCTCCGTCCCCTTACTCTCGCCAATCTGCGGCAGTCTACAACGAAAGCCCTATGGAACGCGACAACCGAGCTATCCTTGATACTGCAGAGAGACAAGCTCTACGAGTATTCAACGACATTCGAGAAGAAGAGAGGAATTGAGTGCTATTATTACTAGTATCGCAAAGGAAAATGTGACAACGGATTGTGTGAATTAACAGAAACTTTCGTGCTGGTAATGCCTAATCAATATTGAAGTTAAGGTGGCAAACCGTTTTTGGTAACGACGTAATTGTAAGCATATCCAGAACACCAGGTACTCATTTTCAGCTAATCATTCATGCGTGTGCAGCGCTGAGCGCTGAGAACAAGTTAGTGGCAGCAGAGACACTGTACTGCGTACATCTCCGTCTAATTCAATAACAAAAACAGTGTTCTTCAACAAAATATCTTTTCTGATACAGTTTACATGTGATCGCAAAAGCACACGAGGTGGCATAAGGCGTTTCATTGGTTCTGATCATTTGCCACTGCGTAACTCACGTTTTAGAACCTCATTCAAATCATAAGTTCAGGTATGAAATACCATTTCCTAGACCATATACATTCTCAGCAAAAATACTTTATCTTGTTCCCTACTCCTATGTCGCCAGTATACATCATTCAAAGCGCCATGGACCGTAAGGGCGCGTGTGGCGCAGTGCTCAGAGGTGCTCGCCGTTGTGCACGAAGTTGGTGGTTCAATGTTGCGCTCATGGTTCACCGATTCATTCATCCCATCGGGTCGGTATACTGGCATCACACTTGCGTTTATAAGTAGCGCTGACTTAATACATCGGTAGGCTACTGCAAACGCCGAGAGCTTTGCCCTTCATAACGGCGTGACTAACACCGATAATACCTAGATAAAGTAATGAAAATTGAGGGTGTGTTTGTGTATCACTCGACAACTTTTTTATGATTTTCTGCTACAGGTACTGTTGGCACTACTGGATTCTTTTTCAATCTTGTTCTTTTCTTCAAAGTGTTATTTGCAAGTGATAAAGATTGCCTCTAAATAGTGTGTTTGCTCGCTATGATTTATCGAAGATTCTTGTTGTTAATTTCCATCGAAACTTTGGTATTCAGGTAGTAAAACTCGCTTCGTGTTTGATTGCTTGTCCGTCCATCATTTAGCTGACCTTCATTCATCATCACCCTTCCTTCTGGCTGCAAAATGGACCTGGAATTCTTTGTATCTGTGAGTTCTCCGGGATTGCGATAGAGCATGTAGAAACCTAAAGCGGTGCGCGACAGCTATTCACGCAGTCCAAATAGTGCAAAAAAAATGTTTATCTCACTTTTCCGTGCTACTCGACACCTCGTACAACGGGGTAGAACGGTGCTGATTCGATTTTTTTTCACAACGTAATTATCACAGCAAAAAACGTTCAGTCTAATATTTCTCTACTTCTTGATACAAAACGTAGATCCATGGGATAACAACGCGTATCCAACTTCCATCCGCTCTGAATGACAATGGTGATTTCTAATGTAATTCAGTTTGGAATGAGAATTCATGTCTAAGTCATCTACTAAATTGTTTGCTCTAGAGACATTTGCTTGTCCACTTCACGTCTTTTCCAACAACTTCAATGAAAGCATCTACAATAGCATATTATGTTGCTATAAGTTGCAGATCGTCAACGAGCTTCTTCGCGATGGACGGGGTGCTTAGTGGCAAAAAGGAATGAGACAAGAAATGATGGCCAGGCTGGAGTTAGAATCGCAGAGGAAGTGCAGCAGACAGTCCGGCCTTGCCAGTTAGACATACAGAGAGTTATTCCCATGCAAGACGAAGGATTACGACTGATTTTAATTCTAAGTAGTACGTTATATTCTGCTGTTACATGACCATAAATATGATCATAATTTCAAAATATTCGATTTTAGCAAATCGTTCATGGCATTGTAGACCAATTTCTTGTTGTAGACAAAATAATAATTCTAACGAAACAGTGTTACCTGGTCTTGTTTTTGCCATAAAAGCACGCCATAGTGACACTGATCAAACTATCAGACATTGGACATTTTACGACTGAGCAGCCGACGCTTATAATATCCTTTCGTATATCTAATTGATAGAAAATGCTTCTTGTTCGTTTAAATATATTTTCTGGAAGATTTACCTTGGAAAGCTCATTTCTATACGACCAGGAGAATAGTATTCGCATCAAGAGGACATTCCGACTAACATTTGCGGGCACTTCAAGTTTATCACTGAAATGTTAGACGTGAACATATTGTTTGCTTTGGCTTTAACAAACTCTGGTGATAACAGCAACTGCATACTAATCCCTGAAGATCGTGTAGTTGTTTGATGCGTTTGGAGGTTTCGCTGGGCATCCACTGACCGTCTGATCGGCTTCTTTCTCAAGATCACAGCTGTAGCTCTAAATGTCATATCATTGGGTTGTTCTTTTCCTGGATTATCCTCGTTACTATCCATTATGTATGTAGGTCTGCGAGTGACCTGAAGCTGATTGAACCACTTAGGTTTGTACTAGCAGTTATTCAAGTGGAGGTTCATAGTTGAGCATACCGATGGATTGCTATGAGACTATACGCGTACTTTTACGTTCATAACGTGCTTCTAACGTTTGAGGAAGAGATGCGATTTATACTAGTATTTAATAAGCAAGGGCTTTCAGAAAACACTACTTTCCGATTGCTCTGTCGGTGTCAACTCTATAGTGACGAACTTAAATGCTCTATAGATGGTCACGGCTTTTTAGTCACCGGAGTACCCTAGAATTAGACGACTTATCGAAGTTCAAGGGATCTGACATTTCTCCCTCCCTTCTCTCTTTCCCTCTCTCTCTCTCTCTCTCTCTCTCTCCCTCTCTTTTTTCACTCTCTCTCTCAAACTTCCACGTCAAATAAATTAAATCTATTAATCTCTTTCAGCGCTGAGTTTTATTCCAATATATTTATTAGACACAATCAACAATCGCTATGATTGTTCAGATATTCAAACGCAATCATCGCAGCAATCAAAAACAGCGATACATTGGAAATATTGTTGCGCCTTCTGAATGAAAGCCTATTATGAATCAACTTCCGCGTTAGAATTACCCCCTTAAAAGAAAGGAAAAAGACAAGAGAAGGTTAGGTACCGAAGAATTTGGTAAAGAAAAACCAGTTTTGTCCGAGAAAAAATAACTGCGCTCTATAGGCAAACATTTTTACTGTTTTCTTCCTTTAGATAAAGTTAGTTAAGAGCTGCAAATGTTTTTTATTTAGTTTCACAAAGCAGTTTTTACTTGAAAAAAGGATTTACTATCAAAAATCGCGGTCTTACCAACGGTTCGAGTTTTCTTGGAATGCGAATTCTCTCGTTATGAAATTCTAATGTGTAACGTTGAAAGCACTCTTCCTTCCATTCGCTGCCTAGTTTTCCACAGAGCTTGTCATTTTTATCAGTAGAAGTAACGTAGTCTGATGTGCTTACAACCGTCGACAATAAAAATATCAGAAGAAATTTGGTGAAGCTCATGCTGTGTCACGATCTAAAGACGATCAAAATGTAATACCGCAATCTGGAATTACCTGAAACAGTTGAAGAATCGTGAACCATCTCAAGTACTCTGCTGCATTACAGTAATGAGGGTTACTCAGTGCTCTGAAGAAATATTTGATGATGACTAAAGCAAACTAATGGGCAAGGTGAAGCAGTGATCGGTGATGAGGTTAACAGCAAGAAAGATTCTAGGCATGGCGTTTATTCGACCCCTCCCTCAAAACTCTCCTGCAGTAAATCACTGGTCTTCTTGAAAAATACCTTCACTCGACTACCATCAAGATTGCACTATGATTTTTCCCGAACTGAGATGTTCGGGACTTTTAAGATGTGAAGTCAAATGCAAGAAATCCTCAAATCTCACGTGTCTTGCCATGACAATGAAAACGTGACGACGGGTCGTGTGAAACACTAGTAATTGCAAGCTATCCTCTATAATGCAAAGTAGATCGCAATTTATAGGAAAAGGATTAGAGTCATAGACTTTATATATAGTCTTGAGTTTTTTACAATTGAACTTTTGAACAAAATTGATAAAGAGAGTTTATTTGGCCATGTTCCGACGTCTTCGTCTCTTTCAGCAGTGACGTTGAGTCGATTGTGCATAGTCGTTCGTTTCTATTGTAAAACTTCACATTCTTTCTTGACTTTTTCGATGAAGAGTCGCCCGAAAGATCTCACTCGCGATGTTTTTATACGAAAATGAAGCGTATGTTAATCAACTAATCACTCTTTGGCAGCTATTTTTATCATCCGGCAGTAAATCCTGCACAAGTTGCGATTATTATCAGCTATCTCATATCCAGCCAGCCGAACAGGACACCACCGAGCGAAGGTCTTTGCCCGAACGATGCTCTACCGAGGAATTTGACTTCAACGAAATTAAAGACAAAAGTCCACAGAGGACGAACGGCTATAGAAAATTTAAGATCACCGGTTTTGAAGAAGATGAAAATGCCGAAATGTCATCCGAATAAATCTTATGTACTATTTCCGTGGGTTGGCTAAGTTAAGACATGCAAAGACTGTTATTGACTGGTAATGCTGAAAGTGAAGGAAGGTCGATTTTAGAATTTTCAACTGTGATTATTCTCAAACTGGTTGCACAAGAGCTTCAATTTTTGTCTAAATGCTTCCTTATCCGTTGAAGCTGTTCGGAACACAGTAGGTGGGAAGATTTGATCTATGAAAAACAAGAAGAACTTAGCAATATCAGAGAACAATTTGTAAAACAAAGTTGAAACTCCAAAATTATAGGAGCCAGCTTTATGAAAAGGGTGGTAATATTAGTGTGATAAAACAAATGTGGGGAAATTGTCAAACGCGTTAAGCTGTGGGACCAGAGCGATGCAGAATGCTGTTTCTGAGTCTTTTTATTCGCACAGTAACGGCTTTGGTTGATAATTTCAAAGAGTGCATCATTGAAATGTTAGTTGCTCGTGATTCCTTAATGAGTCTTGTCGATTAAAGGTAAGCACAGCAAAAGCCGTATCAACACTATCTGAATAGGAGAAAAACATATCCAGACAGAAGAGATTCATGATTGGTATAGAGACTGAATTTTATGAATACTGTTCTACAGTGGCCATGTCCATTGTGTACCTCACCATTGCTTGCCATCAATGATTATTTGTCAATACCGAAGGACAGGAAAGCTAAACACTGGCGGGATTAGCACAAATCAACGAGACGGTCACTTCCAGACTATAAGCGCGGTCTTGATAGTTCTAGCTCGCTACAGAAGAACAGATGATCATCTTCAGGAACATTAGTTGACAGAAAGAAGAAGAAGGTATTACCAAAATAATGTCACCTAACCACCGCTTAGTTAATTGCATGCAGCATCTAAGTGTACAAAAATGATCGCAGATCAGTGAATACTTTACTTATCGTTATAGCAACTTTCACAACGCCTTATTGCTATTTTTTCATTGTTTCGACGTACTGCGATATCAACAACATCTACCAATTCTAAGCGGTCAAGCTCTTGGCTTTTCTGAAATAGCGTGCAGGCACTCCACTATTCAAGCATTTGCCACTTGAAGCGATTCATACAATGGCTGGTCATGATTATTCGTAGAATCCTTGCTGCTCATTGCGTACCGTTGTTACTCAATGTCAGGAGCCATTCACATGTGGGCTTATGTTGATACGAAGCGGGAGCATCCACCTCGGCGGCGGAAAATATTATAATGGACCATATGTGATCCGCCACCGACAACAAGATATCCAGTCTTCTTTTCAATCACCTCGCTCATAGCCTCCAAATAGCTTATGAGCCACAATTGACCCCTAGAACCTTCGTATGCAATCGCCCCGCTCCACACATTTACGGGGCGCACGTAGCCGTATACATGCATTCATTCAAGGTCATACTGATTACTCATCACTAAAGTTGCTTTCCTTGACATTTTTTGTTACTCTCAACGTTATTATTTTGCTTTCGCCATACGTGATAACATTTGAGACTTTCATGAGATCTGTTGTGACACTTATATATTGCAAGACACGTGTCTCGGTATTGAAACTTCATCGGTTGTACAATTTCTTTCGTTACAGCCAATCCTTTGTAAAAAAAACCCCATCTCCCCTCCACATTCAAAGGAATTGACGGCGAGCAACTTACACTGCCACTGGGTGAAAAGCCACCCAACGGACAGTGCTGTATAGTCGACTACTCGTGGCTGGTGAGACGTATATTATCATGCCTTTCTTTCCATTGATTTTGAAACCTCGCCCAAGGCAATATAATCTGATAATAAATTTTGAGTCTTTCATGAAATTTGTCATGGCACTTCAACCACCAGCAATCGACTATACACGCTCATCATCGGATGGCTTTTTCACCTTACGGCAGTGTAAGCTGCTCGTCATCCAATCCTCTCTATGTGAGAAATCTCTCCTGCAAGAGATAGGTGTTCCTTTTGGTTATCCGGAAGCAAATAGAGAAATGACCCCTCTCCCTGGACAAGGACTTCCCATTGCACTTTTAATCTTTATTAGAAACCTCAATCTCTGACTAGTGGGCTACATAACCGTTTCATTGAAGAGTCTCTTTACAGCTCTTTTGTGAAAGAAAGACATTTTTGTAACCCACACTCTTTTTTGCAGGAAAGAGCTTTTTGTTTAAACCATTAGTAATCATTCGGTAGCGTGAAATTCAAACAATCCAGTGCTCTATTTAATTTCTGGAAAGACCTTTAACTGTGGATAATTAGGGAAAATGCGATTGATTCACATACGCGTGCATTTGTTTCTCGAGTAATCTACGGGCCGGCAGAGGTGAACAGGGTGGACGGTGCGCGGTTTCAGTACGGCGATCGATTGATGGAGCTTAGGCGGCTCACATGTGAAATGCGATTTTTGCCATCCAATATAGGAATTTTATTCTCCGCTTCAAAAGGTTTCCCAAATAAAATGTACGATTCTCATAATTTAAAATTTCGTCTACACCCTTATACAGTTCTAGTGCTTCTAGCGAGGTATTAGTGAAAAGGCACAGCCGAAATTAAACATAAATTTGTCTTGAACTTTAAATCATTGTAATAGAGTTTTTTCAAAAGGCGGCCATGTACGACATCAGTCAGAGACTTAGACTATTAAATGATTGCACACACTTACGAAAATTTCTTGTCCAACAAAAGCGATCGTTTCATTCATTCCCAGATCACCGCGGAAGACTGAGATGCCTGAAACAAAAACCACCCGTGTAAATGATGAGGCTGAAGGGTCAAAGCAAATGTTATCAGATTAAATTGCTTTGTGCAAGTACTCAAAAACAGTCGAAAAGAAAGGTCTTACCATACGCTTGTCCATCATAATCGAGTCCATCACTCCGTCGATTCAAATAACGTCTCACTCTCATATGAAGTTTGTCACCACTCTTATATCTTGTTACGTAGTGTCTTGACCCTCATCATATAATATAGTCGTCATACGTTCCTTTGTGGTCGTTGTATAAAATTATGTTTATCGTGGATGCCAAAAAACAATATCTGTGTAGTACACTAGCACTTTTCTTCATATATGAGAGCCATACATGCTCCAGAAGCATATGGGCTTGCGCATTAAATTGCGGTAACTCGAACCAGACCGAGAAACTTAAAGTTTTTTTTTCAAAACGGAGATAGAAACTTAAAATAGTAGTGAAAATCGTGGGCCGCTCTGCAATTTACGTTGCCTGCAGCGAATTTAAATACTGTCCCGACAGGGCTGATAAGGTTTAGATGTTCACATTTCGCATGTGACGTAGTGGTCAGAGGTGCCCTGCGTTGCATACGAGGTTAATAGTTCGACTTCACGCCCATAACTTACCAAACTATCTATCCATCCGGGATCTGTAAATTGGTACCAGACTGGTCTCAGACTTGTCTGGGAGGATAAACAGCACTGACTGGGTTCAGCGGGAGGCCACCCCGAGTCATTCTAAAGGCCAGATATGCATTCAATCACCTCAAACGAAGTTAAAACTTGAAGACGAATGCATGGCGCATCCCCCAGAAGTTGATCAACACCGAGAGCTTTGCCCTTGTTTTTATTTACATTTTGAAACACAAACTGTACGGCCCTTCATTCCTGGTTCAGATCGACTCACTAAAGCTTTCTTTCCAATTCCTCTGTGAAAGATTTCGTGGTTCATTTTACATGTAAAGCTCTACTCTGTTCAAAAACAATCAAAGCCACAAATTCCGGTGGAAGTATGTTTTTGTGGTAATTGTAGGTTTGGTTATCGCTCTAACTACATAGTGTCCAGCATGCACTATTTAGAAAAAAGGCGCTTTAGTACCACGAAAAATGTTAGAGTACCTGTGCTTCCGCAAATTGACAGGTCCACCGCTGTTTCCCCGATATTTTGCTGCCATGTGAGCTCGTAGGAAAGAATAACTCTCTTCAATCCATTTGCTACTCCACCTCTATCAAACTGATCTTTTATACTTTATTTAATGCTAATATACTTTTCAGCCATTGTTAGTTTCTTGTGATCCTTGACTTTCACTTAAAAGTGGTCTACAACAATATTCATAGAGCTACAGTCATCCGTAACCATGAGATTTTTTGCTTCGAATTGTTTGCTTGCTAAGACATCCTACGCCAACTTCTTGTAAAGTAAGAGTGAGCTGAAATGAGATTATTATGAGATTTTCAGAGCCAAATTGATCTGGTCCATAAGTCGCCGCTCTCTCAATTTACGTGTTCGTTGCGGAATCCCAGAGACTTCTTGACCGCAGCATCGCTCGAATGTGGACTTCACCCAGGAAGGTTTCTCACAGATTCTTATCATGTCCCAGGTTTCTTGAGTTTTTCGTACTCATAGTAGGATGTATAATCGATCTAAGTTAGGATGTATTTGTATCATATTGGTGACAGTGCTCTAAGCCTCCTTCCTCCTCCTTTCAGTGAAGACGATGCATTCGAGGATTGTATATTTAACGCATCGCACGAAAGCGGGCTGTATGATGCCATGAGTCATGCGCTTTAAACTGCTTTTGAAATTTTGCTCTAAAATGTCCAATGCATTTCGTTAGATCTTTTTATAGCCTGACCGAAGTTGTAATTTGTGGCATACATACGTTTCGGCACTCTCACCACCATCGTTGCCACGCGTCCGACAGGTCGACCCTGCTAACAACAAGGAAGGTCGAACAAATGGCATTTCCTTGACTGAAAAAAGACCATCTTCTTGTTTTCAGTTCTTGGAAATTACGACTTGTTCGACCTTTCTTGCTGTTAGCAAGGTCGACCTGTCGGACACGTGGCACTGATGATAGTGATGTCGCGGAAACGTACGTATGCTACAGATTACAGACCTCAGCAAGGCCTTAGACAGCTCTCGCGAAGTATATTGAGTTACGTGGTATTTTTAAATGTTTGAAGAGTGACATAATTGCGAAGAATCTCAAGCGTAGAGTTTTATTATTTCTCAGGAACAGTAAGAGATATCAACAAACTTTTAGTAACGGTAAGGCTGGGCAGAATAAGCCAATAACATTATGTCATCCCTAACAGAAGAAAATTGTGCTATTTTTTTGAAAAGAGTAAAGCTACGGTGTCTTGGTAATGCTCATTGATGCGAAAGCTGAATTTCATTGGCGAAATTTTCACTACTAAATTGTTCAAGAAAAACGGCAATGGTCGCGAGTTATTACAGCGGCATGACATTAGCAAGTTTTAGCATAGGAGTCTCTTAACGGACCTGTCTTACTACTTAACTGACTATATTGAGTTTCTTTCTAATCCGGCTGCCCGAATCTCGCGTTTTTCCAGGAACAAATCGCTTAAATTTGTGATCTCCACTAGATGGCGTCGAGTCTCCTACTCTGTTTAGTCGCAGAAAAGCAGATACATTGCAACTATTGCACACTTGCCATTTTGCCACCGGATGTGCTCAGTTTCCACGGCTTTTGCTGATTTGACCCCTTAATCATGCCAATCTGGAGTTCAACGTGGGTGTTTGCTGTCATAAGGTAATCACTGATGGGCTTCACTATTTTCTGCCGTATGAGCATCCAAGCCAACTGAGCTTATTCTCCCGGTTATACTGTCGTACAATTTTCAAATCACTTTGCATTTATTTTGCATTATGATGTATAGCTGATCAAATACTAACATTGAATTTTTCTCCACTTTACTTATTCTCGTGGCGAAGCAGATCTCGGACTGTTATTTCAACTCACATTACTAGTCTAAAGTCGGATTGAATGTTACTGCACCTTAACTGCCAGCTTGATTTTCACTTCTGCTGACATATTTTGTTAAACGGGCTTGGTTGGAAATAAAACTGCAATGATTTTCAAATAATGACGCCTCCCAGCAGGTAATTTTTCACCATCTTCATGAAGCAAGTGATGCTCTCATTTATGACAGGTACAAATTTATTGCTGTCTCAAACATACTACACATAAAAACAGCACAAAACTAACACTAATCCGATGGATATGAACTCACAAAGCTTTACAAGAAAGGTTAAAATGAACATCCACAGTGCACCATTCCTCCAGAAATTTATTTCAAACCATTTTGTAGAGCAAATGGTCCTCCAGTGGTACGAAATATAACGAGAACTGCACCATAACCAGAGCAAACACATAAAGTCGAAGCAAGGAATGCTGACGCTTATGCCACAGACTTATCAAAACAGCGAATAGCTCTACCAAGAAGGATGAGATGAACATCTTCGTTATTTCAAGTCTGTCTATAACCTTCTTGACAGAGCAACTGATCCTACAGTGCATACGGATAGCAACATGGATAGTGCCATGATTATAACAGACATATGAATTGGAAATAAGGAATGCTGACATCATGCAATAGATCTTTTGTTCAAAGTACGGAGGAGCGCTATCAAGAATGATGAGATGAACATCTGCACTGTTTCATAAGTCCACCTCTGAGCTGCTTGGTAGAGCAACTGGTCTTGCAGTCAACATAAAGCACAACAACGATTGCAACACAACGAAAATCCACATCTATAGATAAAACATCCATTTGTGACACTGGTGCGATTGACGCATATTTCCAAAGCTCTACAGCTTCTATTGAAAGATTTACAGCGGTATGCATGTGAAATGTAAACTGCCAAAAGCCAAATAATGCGTATTGGCTCATGAATAATTTCTTCTTGTGATCTAGGATATGTATGCAAAACGGATCATGCGTCTCAACGTAAATGTGGAGTCAGTCTGGGTGTACCTGCTGAGGTGACTGCTCACCAATCATTGCAAGTTTAAACGCTGGAACGACCTTTCACATGTAAGCAATTTAAGTTATTGTAAAAGAGGTGTAATCACTATAATTGAGAAGAATTTCTTTTGTGCATACACTTAGAAACTGACACCTATTGGTGTTGCTTAGCATGAGAACTTTCGGTTTGAAGATTGCAAAAGAGAGCGTGATTGTGATGTCGGTCATGTTCACCTAAGTGAAGTAATCTTATGATGTGACGGACACGTATCTTATTAAAGACAGTCATCGACTGATTCTTTAACTAGCTGGTTCTGTACTGCCCTATACTGTCAGCAACATTACAAAAGTATGCTCACATTTTGAAGACGACATAGGAAATAGTGATTTTTGCCGACGGATTTGACAAAAATTGGTTTATATGATCCTCTGGTATTGAATTACTCTAAAATTTTTCGGATAAATTACTTTCTCGGCACCTCTCCTGATCTACTCTGCATTCGTCAGCCGATAGATTAGCATTATAGAAACTAAATTAAGATGAATCTAATGCACAGTTGTTGGTGCATCCTCGCCACTGAATGAAGGCAGCAGATTACTTTAAGCAATGTTACCAACCTGATTGAAGCACGCCACAAAATAGGCCACTTATTTGTTGTTGTGTGCGCTCGAAAAAGACTGATAGGATCTAGTACAGAAAATCTCTGAAGGGCATCGAATTATTGAGCTGTACAAGTGCCACTTAATTTCTGAAATAAATAACTTGTACTTCTGCGTCTAAAGGCGTAATCAGGTAACTATCCCAGTCCAAAAGAGCATATTCATTCGCGTTGTTCATGCTATATCAATATTAACAGCTGCAAATTTTCTAGGAAGTACTCGTACAACAACAATAATCGAAGCACGACAACATCGACGGACGAGTCTACCATATAGAAAAAGTTATTCACAACATCCGCAAACGAAACAACTACTGGTGCTACTGTGAAGTCCGTCGATAGTCAGTAAAGCTTGATTTTTCATACTATTTATTGAGTTCTATTGATAGTCACTTCAGACTTCCGCTACCGTCTGCAAAATTGAAATTGCAGAATAAAGTTAAACCATATTGATAACAGTGCTATTGAGAAAATAGGGTTCGTTTGTGTTAGACGACGGCAAATGAATGTTCGACCCCATATGTTGGACAAATACTTTTCATAAGAGTGTTAATAATCATCCGAAAGCCTAGATATCTGGCTTGGGTCGAACGTAGCTGTTTTATCGAAAAGACCCTTTTACAGTTCCATCAGATCCAAAGAGTAAAAATATCCTTCGCATCCGTTGTGCGCCTTCATTTTACCACGCCCAAAATATTCTGCAAGCACGAAAGGCATATGAACTCGTAGAGGAAATCTCATAGTATCGGATTAATGCGTTTTATTTTGATTTTTTCCAACGGAGTAGAAATTTCAATAGAATGGCAAGCTACACCCATATGTCTAAGCCATTAAGTTATCAATCAATCGCACTGCTCCCTGACAGTAAGTTAACCGGTAAAGAAGCCCCGAATATGTGAATCTCAATCTTATTCCTCCTGGCACACTACAGTTGAATTGTCTTTATAGAAAACATGCGCCAGGTCAAATTATTGAAACTTACGCTATCGAATTATTGTCAAAATTCCAAAGAAAGAGTTCTGTTTGGCGGAATGTAAGACAAAAATATTTCCCTTCTCTTACAGCGCTGTCAAGAGAGCTCCTTTAGAAAGCAAACCCATTTTTGAGTTCTTTGGGATTTGAGCTATCGAGAAAGTACAAGCACGCTAAGAAAGAAGTTTGTTCAGCGAAGTATAGCAAGATAAAAAAAAAAAACGCCGTGGTCATTGCAACATATTAGCTAGGAGGCAAAATAGATTGCTCGAAGCACTGAAATCGCCTAAGTAAAAATTGATATGCACCACGTAAACTCAAATTAGATAGAAACTTGCCTGCAATTTGTGTTAGAAATTCAATACTAAAGATTAAAAGATTCGTTATTTTTCTCAGTGTTAGAAGACTTGGCATAAACAAGCTGATAGAAAAGTAAGCAAATGAAAATTCCACTTCGACAATGCGACATTGTTCTTGGTGTTGCCGCACAATTCTTGCCAAAGGCAAATTAAAATAAAGAGGGAGATAAACTTTTGACAATGTGATTCATTTTCAAATTTCAGCAATCCGTTTCTTTCCAGCTTCAATGGAAAAGGAGTCCAGTGTAGCTGTGGGTAAGCTCAATCATACATTCTGGGGAAAAGTCATTAATTATCGGCTGACTCTGGCTGACCAGCAGCAAGCTCTCCATTCGAGGTTGTGAACACGCGCCACTCTGAGGTTGATGCTATCGTCCATATTGCAGGCTGCTCCTCTTGGCTAGACAAGTCTGTCAATGCTTCAAATTTCTGTTGATTATTACAATACTCGGTCATCCACTCGTCCGTTTTCTCCTCATCATTAGGATGTCCGACCATTGTTGCTGCAGGTGAATGATCACTAGTGTGATATTCAGAGTCGAATCTGAAAATCTCAACTCAGCATGAGCAGCACATGCACTCGGGGAGCGCGCCACAGTGTGACGATTATGTTGGTTGGGATGCCTGGAGCCCAAAACACGCAAGGGAATATATGAAAAGTAGAAAGCAATACTCCTTGGATGGGATAGGGGTAGCACGAAGAAATGACATATCGAAGGTGACTCTAATAATTTCAATGTATAACCAGCGATAGTGTCAAAAGGTTACCTTGTATCTAAACCTTGTTGGACTATAAGTATGGATAGTGCAGGTTTTCCTTTATGAGAAAAATCTTGTGCTTGTATCTAGAGGGAGACCTTTTGTTTCAATCACTTTCAGTCGCATCTAACCTCTCATTTTGAAATCTGCTACAGCAATGGGTTCAGATTTTTTTTCTTTGTTGTGAGAATGCAGCTTAGGATTTGTAGTAAAAGCGCGCCACGCTGGCATTGACTATTTCAGCAACTCTGGACATTTGACCATGACGCGAACAACTCTTCCGATATCCAGTCGCTCCACCTGTGCAAGTGTAGAATGTTGTCTCTTCAGTATTTGGCACCTAAGTATACTCGTGCAACGCTTTTGCTCTAGGGCGGATCCATCTTGAAACAGGTGAACAAGTATTAGATATTGAATTGACAGCAAGAAGTTGCTCCAAATTACGTCTGAAACAAAAAACTCAAGTCTATGAACAATAGTCAACAAAAACGAAGAGTCCAAAAAAATTTCTTGCCGCCTAATAATACGTTTTAACGAAGGCCGATGAGCGCCATTCGCTACCGACTGAACTGTTTTGAATGTCAAACGCACTACTGATTGACTACCAACCCAATCTTTCGATTTATTCACGAAAAGCTCAGAAAAACGATACCTAATGTAGACTTAGAACGAATAAACCACACACACTGGTGCACCCTTGCTCGCAATGAGATAAAATGAAAGTTATCAATGGTGCACGTTTGAGTTACCCGAAGATCAACGGAGCGGCAGGCAACACAGGTGATATCACACATTTAAAATCTAAAAGCGTCAGTACCGAGCACAAAAAATTTTTTTCGATGTCCATATATAGAAATGATTTGTCAATGACATTATCTATACAAAATATTTATATTTTCAATTACTCGTTTTTCAATATTTGGAACGCAAAAACATTGTCGTTCTATAGAAACCTTATCAAATACTAGACGAGCCAGTATTTTCTTAATATGAAAACTTAGCTATTTCAGCTGGTGCGAGGTTGGTAGACGACGCTGTTCTTGTGGTTGTTCATGCCGAGTTTAGAGCGCACTTAGAGTACTTGTCTGACGTTTTGGCGTCACCGTCTCCTTCAGAGTCTGGATGCAGACTTTGTGTTACTCCGTGTACGTCCAGGCTGTGAAGAAGGTGGTGACGCCAAAACGTCAGGTGACTACTCGTAACTCAACATCAACAGCCACAAGAACAACGTCGTCTACATCTCGCGCCAGCTAAGACAGCTAATGGCAACGTTTAACTCTCTAAATATCGAGAAAAACGAGCCATTATAAATATGAAAATTGTGCAGAGAAACGGTCATCGACATGTTTTCTTGTGCTCAGACGTCAAAGAAATTTCAATACTTGGTTCTGACGCTATTAAATTTCGGATGTGTAATATTACCAGTGTTGTCTGCCGTTCTTGATCGTCTAGTGATTCAAACGAGTGCCAATGGAAACTTTCATTTTGCGTGCAAAGATACCCCAATCAATTTTCTCGCTTTAACTATCCATTAGACACCGTTCTTCTGGGATTTTCACGAAGAAATCGGACAATTGTTTTGGTATTTTTTCCACGGTGCATCTGACATTTGGGAAAGTTCAGGCCGGTAGCGACTGGCGCTCGTCAGCCGTCGTTAGAACGTATTTTTGGTAGCAAAAAGTTTTTCGGACTTCTTGGTTTTTGTTCATGGACTTGAGTTTTTGTTTTTAGTTCAGCTTAGAGCAGCTTCATGCAGTCATTTTGATTTATGACACTTGTTTGTTTTAAGATGGAATTGTCTCAAGAGCATAAACCATTGTTGATGCTACAGAGCATCATGAGGTGCCAAAGATTAAAGAAACAACATTCTATACTTGAAAAGATCGAGCGATTGATTACTAGAAGAGTTGCTTGCGCAGTGGCCAAATGACGAGAGTTCAGTGAAACAGTCAATGCTAGCGTGGCGTGCTTTTACGACAAACTATAAGCTGCAGTCTCATAATAAAGAAGAAGAACCCGGACTCATTGCTGCAGCAGAATCCAAAATGAGAGGTACATAAGATTGAAGGTGGCTGTGATCAGAGGTCCCCATCTAGATATCGACACAAGGTTTTTCTCATAACGAAAAGCCTGCACTATTCATACTTATGGTTCCACAAGGGCTAGGTACAGAATGACCTCACGACACTAACGCTGATTACACATTAAGATCAATAAAGTCATTTGGTTTTCATGAATTCTTTTTGGTGCTCTAGGTTCAAGAAATCCCAATCACATTAGTTGTCATATTGTGACGCGCCACCCAAGAGGCGATGGAATCAGTACTGATACTTGTGCTGCTCTTGTTGAGTTGAGATTTTCAGATCAGACTCTGGGTGTGACACTAGCCATCATTCACCTGCAATAACAACGGTCGGACATCCTACTGATGAGGAGGAAAACGAAGGATTGGACAGCCGAGTAATCTAGTATTCAACAGAAATTTTGAGCTTCGACACACTTGTTTAGCTCAGAGAAGCAGTCTGCAACATCGGCGATAATCAATCTCAGAGGGTCACATGTCCACGACTTCACCAAATGGAGAGGTGTTCTGTTACTGCTGTTCATTCAGGTCTAGTTGAAATTATTGAGACTTTGTTCCCAGCGTGCATAATTAGGTTTATCCATATCCATTGTTACACTGAACTCTTCTTCCATTTATTTGTAGAATTAAAACTCGCAAAAAAAGGAAATGCTGGGTCTGAAAATGAATGGAATCTTCAAAAATTTGCCTTCTTCTTTCAGTACTTGTCGGCAACACCAATAAAGAATGTCGCATTCTCGGAGTAAAACGTCTTTATCTCCTTTTTGATAAACTTTTTTATACTGAGCCTTTTAGCACGAACAAAGTAACGAATCTTGTAGCTTTTGATATTCAACTCCTCACATGCACTCTAACAAACCTTTTATTTTATTTGACTTCACATGATATCAGTTTTTAGTGAGTGGATACCACTATTACAGCAACATATTTCACCTCCTTTCATTGATCGCTTGCTTGAGGATCTCTTGCTCATGAGCGTCATCGAATACTGGTAGAGCAGATCTCCTTGTAGTCTAAGGATTAACCAGGTGAACACCCTCCTTGGGACAATCGTTGATGTTCGCCGAAGAGTGTTGAGAGGTAAGGATAGGGATAACATCTCCACAGCGACAATTGCCACGCGCATTGGCAGCACTCCCTGAAGACCTTTGAAGAATAAAGATGACAAAACCATCAATATAGTGGAGACGGAGCTTTAATGCTGGAAACGTTTGTAATTGATGATATCAACAATTTGATAACAAAATTAATACAGAAATATAATTGGCAAAAAGAATAAAGGACAGTGCCTTATTTGTAATTGGGAGTTCTAATTTGCTGATTAACAGATAGACACAAATGCGATTTGAAACTGGAGTGTGGCCGTCTCAATATTGACCCCATCACTGGAAATTCAAAATTCTAATAATAAGGCTTAGTTTAACATCATTCTGCACAATAAAGCCAAAATCATGACGAATTTCAGTAGATGTACATTGTTACAGATTAACTGTTTGCTTAGATGTTAACTCATAAGAAATTCTCAAGTCCAGCGAAAAAATCATCTTTGAATCCCAAACCTTTCAAACCCATTTTGCTTCAACAAAATCATACGGAACCTAGAGTTTTCGCACGAAAAATGTCTTGTCTTTCTAGTTTTAAGTAATAATAGTCAAATCCAAAATCAGTGAGACTTTCCAACTGAGTATATAGAAGAAATCTCTCCTTGGTGTTTCATGACAGGTTCCGAAAAGACGCATAAGCGGCAGTATGGTCAAAAGGTCACTGTTGAATCTTGGGCTATTTCCTGAAAATAGGAGCAAAAAATTCCCAGGGGATACGATCTCTGTTTCCTAGTAAGGAACTTCGATATTTCTAATGTATTGAGTATTTTTGCATTACACCTTTACTACCGACAGTACTACTTGGATTTACTTTTTTTCTTTACAGCACTCTACACTATTAGCTTTATGTTTCCACAGAAATAAAAAATTTCTTGTTACGCTTCTTTGTCATATTGCTCCATTTTTCCCTACTTCTTTTCGTGCTATTAGGTTACCTCGCTAAATAGACCATAAACACCAGAACTCTTCCCAGATAACTGACTACTTTATAATCGACTGCCTTTTCAAACCTCGCTCAAAACAATATATTCCGACAGTGTATTTTTAGCTTTCCATGAGGACTTTTATACACGCGACGGTTTAACATGTTCGTCGACGATTCCTTCATGCAAAGGGGTTTCTCTCGCGAAATGAATTGGCTCAGACGAATCATTTAGTGAGAACTACTGCAGACGCTTTTCGTTCGTCGTGGAGGGATCTTCACAGGTCTGATGGTGTTTAGCGTCTACAGTTGTGAAGAACTCTTGCTATTAAAAAACACATTGAATACACGCACATCACATCGAGTTGCTAAATACACAACATCCAAAGATATTCGAACTTCAAATGAATGTCATCTACAATCAGACATCTCTAGTACGCGGCTCGCACCCTGCCAATCGTGCATGTGAATTTGGACCTTTTGAGGGCGAAATGTCGATAATTCACAGAATCAAAACGAGGGGGCTATGCTCCGTTGAATTTGAATGGTAGGCATAGCTTGATACATGGCGAAAAGTATTATTTGATAAAATGGAAAGAATTGAATTGTTGCATTGCTAGTTTTACAACTATTTTTCCATATCTATTTTGCGAAAACACATACCTTTTGGAAGATTTGGTTTGACAAATATCGAACTCTACAGTCGAGACCAAATATTTGGGCCGTTTTACCATTAGCGACTTCTAGAGTTGGAATTAAATATGAGGCGTTTTACCATTATCTGGAAGCGCAGACACGAATAAACTTCTCCCTAAAAGCCATAAAATGACTATTGTGAGTTATCAAAAGAGAGTTATTATTCCTACTATTCTAACCTGATAAAAAGGATAAAGCTCTCGGCGTTGATCAATCCCTGAGGGATGCGCCATGCATTCGACTTCAATTTTTGATTTCGTTTGAGGTGATTGAATGCATATCTGGCTTTTACAATGACTCGCGGTGGCCTACCGCTGAACCGAGTCAGTGCTGCCTATCCTCCCAGACAAGTCTGAGACCTGCCTGGTACCAATTTACCGACCCCGGAGGAATGGATAGCTTGGTGAGCCATGAGCGCGAGATTGAATCATTGACCTTGTGTGCGACGCAGTGCACCTCTAACCACTGCGTCACATGCGCTCTTTCTAACCTGATAAAGGGAGGAAAATAGCAATGCTTGTTACGGTTATAAATCCACGTGTGGCCATCCAGCGTAGATAGATCCCTTATAGAAAGTCATCGAAGACGAACGTTTTAACTCTATGTCAAGTGAAATTTTCACCTAACACAGAGTGAGGAAGGGAGTAGAGCTCCCGAGAGAACTGACTATAAAAATATCGAAAGACGATGGGTTCCGCTTGACTGACGAGTCTGTAAGAACGAAACACGTGTATCGGGCTGTACAAGAGCCCTTACCAGACCATATGACAAGTTGGCCCAAATAATAATGAAAGGATCTATTGAAGGTTGATTGTGGTCTTAATAAAGCACTCGAAATAACGGTAAAATATGATAAAAAATACCAGCTAACGAGCAATCGAGTGCGCAAACACTCTGTGTTAGGTAAACACTTGACATAGAGTGTAAAGCGTTTGTCCTCGATGGCTCTCTGTAAGGAGTAGAGCTCCCGAGAGAACTGACTATAAAAATATCGAAAGACGATGGGTTCGCTTGACTGACGAGTCTGTAAGAACGAAACACCTGTATCGGACTGTACAAGAGCCCTTTCCAGACCACATGACAAGTTGGCTCAAATAATTATGAAAAGATCTATTCAATGTTTGATTTGGGTTTTTTTTCGATACATCACGATTTACTCTATGCGACAAATATGTTTTATAACATATATAGCTCTTACATATGGGAAAAGCTTTAGTTTACAGCACATTTATACCGCTTTTGCCATTGTGGTCAAATTTAAAAAGATGTGCAAGAGATGTCACGATAAGTAAGACTCCATGTTGTGATATTTTTCATTGTCTACATCGTATGGAAGTCATCACAGCTATTACAAGTTCAAAAAGAGCAAATCTTGGTCAGAATTGATTATGCGTACTGCAAGTGTATCCAATTATCCATATTGCTCAATAATTTTTGATAGTATGATAGTAATATGATACGTCTCGAGCCGTTTGTTAGGTCTCAAGTGCTAAATAGACGGTTGTTCCGTCTTCAAGGACTTTCATTAGCTCAGTTCTAGACTTTCGGTGATTTTTCTGTAAGTTTTCGGTGATTTAGAACTTGGCGTCGATTCCTTCATAGAGGAGTGTAGCCTCAAGGGGTCGGCTGAGCCGCAGCACTGCACTGGTGAAGAGTTCTCGAGAACGAAACAAGCGACTGACTAGCAATTAGACCTAACAGACGGTTCAAAATGTTATATCATTATCAGACTAGCATTGCTTAAAGCGAGGTCTATAAAAGCGATCGAATGGAGAGATGCAAAATTTTCGGATTATTATTGCACTTCAGATGTCGTAACATACATAGAATAATCTAAATTCACTTATGCTTCATCCTGAGCAATATTCATCTGTAAACTTTGTCACTGCACATGTCACTTATTACGCGTATTCTACCTAATTTCTCAATTGATTGCCTCAAATCGACACCTTGTACATTCTTTGGGATCAGTTGATTTTTATGAGTTATTCGTAAAAAAAACTATTATACAGTGCATATTTTCGGTCGGTTCATCGTCGTCACACGCAGTCACTGTCTTCGGGGGCGTGTCTCCGAAGAAACTGGGAAAACTGGGAGCCAGTTTCACTTTCCAAGCTCAAAGAAGGAGTATACCATGAAAATTTCGGCAAGCATTGCAATGTTCCTAATCTCATAAAGACAAAACCTACAAATAGATGATCGGTGAGTGGTCATAGGCGTTGTCTTTGAAATTATATTCTACTTTTTGAAGACGATGAAAATGTTTGAGGAAATTTAAGACTTAGATGCAAAAACCAATTAATTCTTATGCACTGTGAATGTTCGATATTTGAGATTCGATTATAGAACACTCATCTATGGCCATCGGATGGTAGAAGACGGTATCACTCTAACAAAGTAGGTGACAAGCATAAGCAAAAGAATTTGAAAATTGTTTCATTCCTAAAAACGTCGCTTTCTTTAAAAATGCGGCTCGTTAGGATCACGGGCATTATTCTTACTACAAGTACCCACATAAGCCTTCTCCGCAAAATTTTTTCTTCTGTGGTAATGAAGTGCTCCAAACGTGTATATTAGCATACAGATTCCGACAAAACCCTCTATGAAGTTCAAATAACCTCTAACTACTCTGATATCCAGGTTTATTTTTCACCTCTTTGGTATTGTCCATCAAGAAGGTCTACTGTTGAATGAAAAATCTACAACAGCAGCAAACGTTCCGGGAATTTAGGTGAAGAAAATGCCCTCTCTGCGAAAAAGTATTCCTTAAAGTGATGGATGAAAACTTTATTAAGGATTACTACGGTTAGATGCAGAAAAATTCTTTGTACAACTTTCTTTTGAAAGTGATGCATGATAAAAAACATTTCTGAACTACAATCACACAATATTGTCGAATAACATGAAAAGTAAAGGGGAATGCGTTGACATCTCTGAAAGGTAAACCACGTGTTATCAGATAGAGTTTCTAAGGACAACCAGGAGTTCACTCTATTAGAAATAGTCTGGTTAGAAAGGCCCTTTATTGACAATATATTTTCCGTTTGAATAAGGTTTTCTTAGAATTAAAATTTTACTTTATGACTGTCAGCAAAGCCCTCAGTGAAGTTCAAACAACGGACTAATCACATCAAAACCACAGCGTTTTTATCTATTCGTTAGTTTGGCATATTACTAAGTTGGAATAAAAGTTTCCATTGTTTGATAAAACATTCAAAATTTATGCATATATCAGACAACAAGCAACAGAAACTAATCTTGAAAATACACGCTATCATTATACACCACTTTTTGCTATCGGTCCGCCAGGTTTCGGATCTGATCGAAGTACTAGTTCTTCGGCTTTAAATCAAGAACTCTTGACATGCTTCTTCAACTTATCCGAAGGATTCAAATCGGCGACCTTCCAAAAAGTGCTGCATTGATCGGATTCAGTTCCGTTCACTTTATCAAACTGTTGATTCGGCGAGGAGCATCGGCAGCATTTGAACCAAATTTCTACTTGTAAAGCATCAACAAAAGTTTTTATTTCTTTGACAATTCCATTCTGCTGCAGATATAGACAAATTATATTTCAAGAGGTGCGCAAGAACTAAACCTTCCAAATGTGATGAAAATCTCACACGATTCACGAGAAAGAACGACATTCCCATCCAAACGATGGAAATTTTCTTCCCAACTTTATATGACTTTTTATAAAATAAACTTCATAATAGGATTAATAGTTTTCAAGCAATCAGTAATCAAGCTACTACAATAACGTAAATAAAATAAGAAAAAGTCTTCGATAACAGCTGGTAATGAGCTACTTTTGCAAGGATGTGCTTACCACAAGGAGACATCGTTTTTTTTGCCACGTAGTCGTTCTTTCTACTTAATTACTATTAGAGTACTTTAATTTTTATAACCCCATTTTTTGTAGCGATAAATTTTGCCACACAAAAACTTTTTCTACAAGTACCAATAATAAAATACTCAATATGTGAAACTCAATCTTGTCATTGCTTTTACAGCGTTCTGAGCGAATTATTTCCATATACCTTTTAGCATCAAAAATTCCGCGATCTAAGCAATTTGAATGCTTGCAGTAAGTCAAGCTAGAAGCTATCCACAGAGCTCAGTCGAACAAAGACCAAATTAAGTGCGATACATAGCTTTGTTTTTGCTGCCACAACATATTGATATTTTTCGGAAGCATATCATATTATGAAATTCTTGGGATTTGCGCCTTCGAATAATATATTTATAATATAATAATAAAAATAATAATGATAATAATAATATAGTAATAACAATATAATAATATAATAATGATACAAGTTATTATTACTATTATTCAAACTGTAAGGAAAAACTGTGCAATGTGAAAGCCGTTCCAGCACTCGTGTACCAGCACAAACACACGAAGTTCCGAACGGGTTAACAATAGCCATCCATGTCCAAGCCCAGTTTCTCTTATCTTTCTAAGTAGTTTCAACTATAGAAATCTCGGCTTTAGACTAAACCGTCAAAGGAAATGCTTTTTGCGTTGTTCGAAATAGTAAACTGGAGAAGTTGAAAAGTAGTCAAAAACCCTTGCTTTATAATATTTTTGAGCAGCTATAGAAATTTTTTGAAGTGTTCAAAAAACAGCGTAAAACATACGAGGGAATAAAATAAGAAATTGATCTCTTACCTGGTCTGGCTTTTTCCCAAGATTGCCTTCAGTGTTGTTATCTAAGCTGACAGGTTTGAGCCGATATGCAGCCTGAACAATCATGAGTTTGATAAACTCAGTATAAACAGAGCAGTTTTGCACGCAATCACTACATACTAGATTCACGCCTTTCATCACAGTATAATTAGAGTTCTGGGTGAACAGAGAGATATTGTTTGCTAAGGTTCAAAGTCACCTTGTGATTGAAAAAAAAAATGAGATACAAGCAACATTGGAAAGAAAGAGAGAGATAAAAGGAGTTGAATACGGAGAGGCAATTTAATACGCTCCACACGCTCGTGCACGATATCCGAATTGGGTACAAATTCGTGTGCAAATTCTTGCTGCTCATGCACGAATGGCTTGTAGCGAAGAATGCTGGTCAAGCGGCGCGCAAGATTAATGAAATTTCAGGCAATGATGCGATTTCAGAAAGAACGTCTAAGTAGTGATTCGTGAAAAGCGAAATTCTTCCAGGACGGCTTCATCTTAGAGCAAGTATAGGCAAGCTATATACCGCAATTTTACAAGAAAGTGCGCAATTAAATAATACCAAAATCATACATTACTTTTGGTTGATTTATGTGATGTTAATTTTTTTGAGTGCCAAAAGAGTTTAAATGAGATAAGCAATGAAAAAAGAGCTCGATAATGGAAAGAATTGGCAAAATGAGAAAGAGATCACATCATTAGTGATAGGAAAAGCTAACTTATGAGTGGAAAAGCAAAGCGACATGAACAAAAGTTGCTTATAGCGGCGCTCATATACTTAATACGATAAGAACTTGTGGAAGTGATTGTGAGTTTCTATGACGATTTGGTTTACTTGATTCGCAGAGAGATTGTACCATATCGATAGATAATAATCATGAGCTAGCGCGACCGAGGTGGTACAGGTACAGGAGCAGTGCGGTCTGCATTCAATGCGGCGTTCTCAGAAGAACACTATATCATCATCGCATGAATTATGTAATCGCATCGATAGATAGAAAGGGATGCAGATGACACAAAGGCTGGAACTGGCCTGTGAACACTTAGTCAGTGGTGCGACCTCGCTTCGCACACTCATCAAGCGTTGCATATCTGTAGAGTTGGCACATTGTAACCAAATCGCCAAATATCTGCTCAACAGACCGTTATTTGTAATATGACTTTAAATCCAAGCGTGATGTGGTTTTCGCCAGTTTACTTGCTGTAAGGCAGATGAATTTGCAAACGCGAATTTTTCGATCGGCTCAGTACTGCCAAGCCTAAAGTAGGGCATTTCCACAAATTTACAGCGTTAATGTACAGTAGCGCCCTCACCTAAAACTTCTAGTCAAAAGGAAACAGACGCTCCAGCTTGGCTATTCTCGAGAGAGCAAGATGCGCTCAACCAGTATTCTACAACGTTTGTGCAGAACTGAAATACTCAAGCGAGCGAGGAGCGATACTGAATGGTGGAATTACTGAAACCCGCATAATCTTAGGTCTTTTCATTAGTTTTGATACTGAAGCAGTAAAGACCAGGATTTAAATTGCTTAACAACATTACTAAAAGTACGCGCTATGAACCTGAAAATATTCTTGTCGTTTCTTAGGTAAGATATAAATATCGAGTTCATAGAACTCGTCATCACTGGATAAAATAAAAAGTTGTCAATTCTCGATGCAAATGATCAAGGACTAAGAAGTTCTTATTGCTCAGGAAGTGCTCCGGGACAGGAAGAAGTGATGGGCAGACGGCGACAATTCAGGGCTGTACGGTAGATGATCCGGCTACTCCCAGCTTAGTTTACTCAGCTTTCTCCTTGTCAAGTTGGTGACGTTGTCCTGAGGCAGGATAAGACTGGAACGACGCCGACGTGACAA
This sequence comes from Parelaphostrongylus tenuis, assembly GCA_019055375.1. Lineage (NCBI taxonomy): Eukaryota > Metazoa > Nematoda > Chromadorea > Rhabditida > Metastrongylidae > Parelaphostrongylus > Parelaphostrongylus tenuis. The sequence continues at coordinate 55,562 of JAHQIW010005320.1, forward strand.
ATCCGATCAGAGCTACTTGAAACGCTGCTCGCCTGTACAAAAATCTTTAAGCCTTTACACGGTTGATGTTCTCAAAGGCGCTCTGTTTATAGCGTCCCAATTCGTAGTTTTAGAGCAGCTAACTGCGATAAAAGCTTCGTTGAGTGGAAGTATAGAACAAATTTGATACGGAAAGAAAGCTCAGAAAATTCTGCGCAAAGTGGTACTGAGTGGTTTCTAAAAGATATGCATACAATGAATAGTGCTGTTGAGCAATTTTGATTGCTTCTGTTAGTAAATTGGGTGGTTATTGCGCAATCGCTGTGATAAGGACAAATAAAGTGATAGTAAATCCAACAACGGCAGTAAAATAGCGATAATTAAAGAAACGAATTGCAAAAGCTCAAACCTGTTAAAGAGTTGAGCTGCTACGATATCATATGGTTTGGTTCCAACAGATGTCACGCAGGCATCGGTCAATAATGGTGCGGCAACCGCGCTGTGCAGAGATAGAGGCGCACACCAGCGGCGAGCGTGAAGTCGGCAGTGTATGATCTACGCAGCAAAGAATAGTGGAATGCTAAGCGGCGTCGTCAAAAGATCGAGAAACGGAGAGATGAAGAGAAGATGAGAGTGTGCGGCGGGGCACAGTGCAAGGAACCCACACTGTTCCAACTGTCACGGCGACCGACAGCAGAGATACAGCGCACTTCAAAATGTGGCACCAGCCATGATAACTCAACGGTTAGTAGTAGTCGATGTTAATAACAGAAGAAAGATAAAGATGGAGAGAAAGAAGGCTTTCCACAAGGAATATATAAATATATAGTGCTTTGTAATGAACTAGAGATAACAATCTTTAAAGCATTAAATGCAAAAAACGCGTCTAAATCCTATCATAAATGTGCATATTCTCAAGTTTTTCAATGATTTCTTAGATCGTTTTAAAGTTTTGGCACCAGAACAGTAACCAAATTTAGTAGCCACAAGTAATAAAAATTTGCATGCTTCCAAAACGCTCAACTGCACATTTTCTTGCGAATAGTTTGGTTTACAATTTCCTTACGCTTGCTTGCACTGATGCTGTCTTGAGAAGAAATTTGCCTGCTACCCATGCACGAATGGCGAGTAGGGGAATATGCTAGTGAAGCAGCGTGCAAGATTACTGAAGCTTCGAGGGATGATGCGGTTGCAGAAAAGACGGCTAGGAAGTGGATCATAAGGCTCTCAAATCCCGAAAGTTTTCACGATGTAATTGATTTTCTTGAAAGGTTGCCATAGAACGTTGCAAAAGGAAAAAGAAGACTACATTTCTCCCCTAAAATGTTGCAGCGGCGTTTGTACGTCATAGGTGGTTTGTTGGTAAATAAGGACAGTTGTCTTGAAGATTTGACGATTAGCGTGATTGGTGTGCTAATTGGCCCCATCTCCAAGTTGGGTAATTGAACATTTATCTACATAACAATATTACTAACAAAACGAATAATAACAACAATAACGATATAAGGTCGATACACGATGCAAACAGGCAATAACAATAAAAACTGTAATATAGTGGTGGCTCAGTGGGTTTGTAGGACTGTTAATGATGATAACAATACTGCAAGAAGTGATGTAGGAAGCTTCTGTAAAAAGTAATAGTGAAAGAGTGAGTGTGAGTGATTATGACAGAGCTTAGAGTACGACGTGTTAAGTATAGATGTGCACTACTAAATAAATATTTTCAGTAGCTCGATACGCTAGACGGCGATCATAGGATTATTACTACGACAATACATAAGGCCACTTCCATAAACGTGAAAAAGGTGAACTTGTGGAGAACAGTGTACAATATAGGAGACACGGTGATGTGCCCTAAGTGAGGGCCATGGTTCGGACAAACTTTACGGTCAGCAGTCGATAGAATTAATAAAGATGTAATAAGCATCGATCCTTTCTTAATTTAAACCACTCACCTCCAAGCATAAGGATGAGTTTGCTACGGTACTGCAGTGCATTCTATACAATGCACGCAATACGGTATATTTACTGCAGCGCATTCATATAATGCACCTAATACAATGCAACGTGAAGGCGCACACAAGAAAACAGGGCAGTGGTCATTGAGTAGAGGACAAGAACAGCGATTACAACGCGACGAATCTACCTAGTAGTTAGATCAATTTGTCGTCACCCAGCTAAAGTCACTAGAGACGCCAGTACAGACTCAGTGTGCCCTCCATTCTAATTAGAATCTGTGAAATCGGCACAATGGCATACAAGGGAATGACTAATAAGCAAGGCGATATACAATAAATGATTGACACTAACGTTGATGATGATATAGTAGATCAATCTAACGATCGGCAAATAATCAACAGTCAGAAGAGTCCTAGGTTATGATAAAGAATTGATAATCGATGAAAAGAATCGACAATACCTAGAACTGACCTACATAACAACAACAGAAAAGATGGAAAGACGACGAAGATGGAGCAACACTCTCCGCCTCCGCCTGCTGGTGAATGACGGTCAGCGTCGCTCCGCCTATTGCTCATGAGTGTGATGCGTCGGCGAGGCGTTCGCATCCTAAAATAACGTTTTTTACACATAATACGTAGCTAGTTCGGTACCGCACCTCCATGTTCAACCATCTTCACGTGTAGTGACAGCGGCGCCACCATTTCTAACTTCCGTTCCGATTATAAGCGGCATTGTCCATGTTAATTTTGTAGTATTCTACTGCAGCCTCTTCTTGACTTTTACTCTTCCTATTGATCTACCTCCGCTAGCCGAATCACATTTTTTGGTTCGGAGATTTCCATGTTGAAGCGTTCTGAAACTCTCATCTTGCTAGCTCTTAATGTGAGATACCCGGTATGATTGCATTTCCACTCATTCTGCTCACATTTATCGTTTATTCTATTGCACATTTTAGCTTGCTTTTCTTGCAGTTTAAGTATTCAGTTCCAAGTTTCCTTACCACAGATATTTTCCGCACTATTTGACACACAATATAACTTACGATAGCTTATAATGCCAATCCATTCTCAGAGAAGAACCAAAACAATCTCTGCCTGTAAAGAGGATGCAAGTAACAATGTGCGTTCAGACATTGTGGATTTTGGAAACATTGGTGTTCTTACCCACTGTGCGCATGTCAGGTGGAACTATAACTTGTGCTTTGAAAACGAATTTCAAGCCATTAGCCCGTGGCTCAATAAGGACATGCTTTTTCTTCAAACACACTAATTTGAGATGTTTAAAAGATAAGGATTTATAAATTTGAAAAATAGGAGGATTGCTGTAAAAAAAGTGTACATAGCAAAAAATGTGGTGCAAACAGCGGATTCAATATCTGTTCAGGTGCCAATAGTGGAAGTGCGTCAGCAGACCTATCCTTAGTCTGATGGACACGCAATCATTTATGGTTACGCTTTTCAACACTGTATCAAAAAAGCCTATATTTCGTTATTTTTACGGAATTCTAGCAGACATATGCTGTCAAAATATATATCTAAAAAGATTCAGTGGTGCACATAATTTCGATCTCAGGCAGGCCCTGATTCCTGGTTCACGCTTACCAAAGAAACGTGCTACCACTACACAACCAAAGCTGGCACTTCGTCACCAATCTTTCTTCTCCTGCTTGAAGTCGAAATGTTGTGTCTCAGTCAGCCTTCTTAGGGACAACTAGAATATTTTTCTGCTATTCTTCTCAGTCATAAGGGAGGAAATGCGGGAACAACCCTCTGGTGGACAAGAAGTTTTTACAGAAGTGTTAGAAACAAACTGGCTGGTTCTAAAAGCCCTTTTCAGAACGCTGCAAAATTTAAAACAAAACATTGTTTCACACAAGCACTTTCTTCACGGATGGAGTTTTTTTTCTCTAGACCATCGCAATCATTCAATAACGTATGTCTCAATCGTTCCAATTCTGGGCTTATTTCCTGAAAAATACTCTTCTCTGTGGTGCAGCAGGAAATATAAGGTTGAATTTGCACCACCGATTTGGGGAGTCTTTGGCCAATTCACGCATCGATTACTGAGACGGTGTGGTTGCTGAAGCGATGATTGATCGATTTTCAGTTGCTTCAGATGTGCAATCTTCGCTATCCAATTAGGAAATGCTTCTCTGCTTTGAAAGAAATATCCAGATAAAACGTATGACTCTGCTACAAAAAGACTCTAAATGCTTTTATTTTTCGATGAATACGGCGAAGTCACTCATTATTGTGATTATTTTAATGGGATTCCGGAGCTCAAAACGTCCTGACTGCGTGCAGTAGTGATGTGATGCGAAGCCATCCGGATACTACGAGATTCTAACTACACGTTCATATACCCAAAAATCAATCGATCATCGCGCAATCCCACCTTGCTGTCCCAACGAGTGGCCCATAAATTGGTTCAGTGCTACCTGCTTGCGCCTGCAATTTCAATTGTATTTTCTCTGCTGCACTGCAGAAAAAAGATCTTTTCAGAAAATAAGTTCAGCAATGGATTCACTGAAACTTACGTTATTGAACGATTGCAGATAGTCCAAGAAAACAGCCCTGTCCAGCGAGAAAATTGCGCATTTATAAAATAACTTTTCTTTTGGATTCTACACTGCTATAAACGGGTAATTTTACAAGCCGGGTACGTACAGCTCTAACTGGAGATTTAAGTTTCGAATGTTCGCCATCACTCCTATGAAAACGTACACCGAGAGGGGCCGTTTCTTCTTTTGTCCTTTTACAGCCATTATGAACCATTTTTGCTTCAATAACCAAAACGATGACGGTTACTCTGGGACCGTCAAAGTCTTAGGATCAAGCGTAGAAGAATCACTTCTAATTACCGCGTAGTAATCTACTACTGTCATAATTAGCTGCGGCTCGAACGTCAACAGAGCTCTTATTCGTTTCTTCCTATCACAAATATCTTCAATGGTGGTAGTTTGCTTGAAGCATGATTACAACTAATTGATTCTTTTTATCAACAAGTCCGGTCAACGTGTAAGTAGTTATCCTCGAAAGCAGTGCATTCACGTGGCGTCAATTCTATAGCTCGTTCGCCCATCCGTCGTCTGATCTTCTAACTATAAGACCGGCCCATCTGTGTTTCGCTATCGATGCAATTTTCTGAATCACAAAGATCAGATCCGAAAGAGTTTGAAAATTTGAAAATTAGTGCTGCTCAAACTGGCTAGATGTTGCAAGTGTCGACTGAAAGTTAAAGGCGTCGTTGGGGGTTATGTGAATTTGTCGCAGTAGTTTTGACGTGGTAGAAGTATCATCCCACGTCTCTGCTGCATGTAGCGCTGAGACGACTGTTGAATCTAAAAAGTTAACACGTATTTTTGAGTCAGTTATTCAATCAAAGGCTTCTTTCAGAGCCCGACTGTGGCTCACACTACTCTCTATTGTTTGTCAAGATTTTTCTCTGTTGTTTTTTATATCTGAGGAACACCCACGGTGCACGTACGAGGTGGTCTTCATGATCATAAAAACCATTTAGTTTGAGATCTTTACCATTGCTCCATTGGCTAACTACGAACTTGATCTCTATGAGGTATATGAGTAATACAATCTTCTTTCCCTCTTTGCTGAGCCCTTTGAGCATCGTCTGTGCTTCACTGTGCTTTTCGAAATCAGTGACGTTCTTCGCGAATCCAAGGTTTGATGAGTTTTATCATCAACGCGTGCGTCTTTCTTGTCCTAAAGGAGCGGCTTCACTATCCACTGCAGTGCACAGTAGAACAGCTCTGACGATATCGTTTCGCCTTGTTGAACCTTTTATTCAATAGGTATGCTAAAACGTCGATGAAAGACTATACTTTTGTAGCGCACTCCCAATAACAGCTTGATATAGTTCATATTTTGATCAGATCTACTTCTTGATCGACGAGGCTTTTAGGTCTGCGTTCTATTCGACATTATCTAATACTTTCTCATAGCTGGTAAAAGTTGAGGTAATGGTCAGATAGTATTTTGGACAGACTTCTGTGACTCTCTGCACGGCTTGGATGTGGTCCATGCAACGGAATCCTTGTCGAAATCCTACTTGCTCAACTGATATTGCCCTATTTAATGTCCTTATTTTGCTCAAAAGGATAGTCTTTGTAAAGAGCCTGTTCAGTACGCTTATTGAGCATATCGGACGATGGTTAGAAAGATCCCTTTGGTTACCCTTTTGGTGGAGGATGAATGTGAGCGACGTCTTCCATTGATATAGGATTTCTTCCTTTCAAAGGTAGGATGTCATATATACTGCGAGGAGTACATCTAGATTAGATTTCCAGCTTTCAGAAAATTGGCAGTGATTTTCTTAAGCCCTGAAGCTGTGCCTTATGATTTTCGCCGCCAACATTTCGTGACTTAGTTGACGTAAGACGGTCGTGCAATTCTTAGTTTCTTGTACGACAATAACGAAATCATACGCGGCTTGCTGCTTCAAAAAATGAACCAGATCAGTGTCGCTGGGGATCGTTTGGCACTATTCATGCAGAGTAGAAAGCAGCCTACATGGCATGTCGTTTGTGTGTTCGACAGGTATGGTAAAGATTACGCATTGCGTATTCTGCGTATTCCGTGATTCGTGGCCTTTTGAAGGCCGTCTCACCGCCTTAAGCTACAGACCAAGAATGGAGTGCGCGGGGTACCGAGGTTGGATTGCCTCCAATTGTACAGCTTAGTCCTCCTTGGGTTCCTGACTCAGCCTTCGAAGGGTGATCTTATGTCTTCACGATCTTGATTTCAAGGAACTCGTTTTTGGAGGCAATCTTCTGCTCGGACTTTTTACCATTTGATTCAAAGATGATGTTGAACCGAAATCAAGAGGTGAAGGTAGAAACGAAAGAATAACCGACAGTTCAGGGATGATGTACAAGCCAAAATTCATTTAATGACTCGCATATTCGTGAGCCTTCCAGTCATAGTCAATCACTCTGCTGAATTGTGATTTCCGTATTTACAGCAAACTTTTGCAGTAACCTTCTTCTAGCCTTTTCGTAAATACGCAAGAAGCGTAGGACAGTGAGAAACGCTGAAAACTCTATCAACACAACCGCATCACCGTCAAAATCTCTCAAAGCTCCCACATTCAGTCCATTCTGTGCAATGCTGCCATCCGAATAATTTTCCTTGTGAATTAAGCAGTCAGCGGTCATATACGCTTCACACCCTGCAACCAACCTTGCTGTCAAAGTGTGTCATAAATTCCCCATTGATTTCTAAATAAATGGTGATTTTTTCTAGTGAGCGCTACTAAAAACATTTTCTCAAATTCTGTATTTTCACAATATGTACTGTGCAAAAACGTTCGCGTCAGCCGGGATTCGAACCCAGATCTCACTCTTTCCGGAAGCGTATGCTAACCGTTGCACTACCGACGCTGGTGCGTCAGCCGTCAGCGTCGGTAGTGCAACGGTTAGCATACGCTTCCGGAAAGAGTGAGATCTGGGTTCGAATCCCGGCTGACGCGAACGTTTTTGGACAGTACTCCACATATTGGGTATACTTATAATATCATACCACTGCAAGTGGCAGTCAAAATAGAAAGAATTATGACTGATTATTGTATTTTCACAGATGCGATGAATAGATAAGTACGCTATAGAATTCCACTGCGGGTCAGAAGAGCACAATTAATACACCACTTACTCAGATAGCACATGGTTATTGACTATAGTCATCATTCTGGTCTGGTTCATGCTACATACACCAAATTTAAATCTTCCCCTTACCCGTTATAATGTCCGAGGAGTCACAAAAAAAAACTCTGTGAATAGCTATGTATTCATCAATGAGCAATCACCAGGTTGCGAACATTAAAAGATTGACTTTGCAAATAAATATTGAAGAAAAAATTAGTAAGAAGAGTAAACACAAAACAGCAAGAAATTCAAAATCTAAAAGAGCAAGAAATGTAAGGGCACATATAGATTGGCACAATGCAAATCTCATAATTGGAAAAGCTGTTAGAACTACGAATAAAAAATGACAAGAAGTTCTTTTACTAATTGAATCAAATGGAATAACTAATTGCCAGGACTTTTACTGATAAACAGGTACCCGAAAGCAAATGATCATTCCTTCAGAAGGCAACAATCCAATCATATCTAGAGCTCCGAGTGAGAACTAAATTTGAATTAACAAGATAAGATGCAGTAATTACTTTTCGACCTTATGGTAACAATGCGAAAAAATCTATACTTATATCTGTGATACGGAGATGCAAATACGGCGGGTGAAAGCATTTTGTGACAGAAAAAAACCAATGAAACAGACCAGTTGCTTTTTTGCGAACACCTATATAAAAGTTTTGCTTGGTATGGCTAAGGGCCAAATGTGGCTAAGATGTATGATTATCACATACGGCGGCACAATCGCCCAGATGTCTTCGGTTGGGGTGAATATGCGACCGAAGCGATAATTGGTCGCCACTTACTGTATCTGGCTAAAATAATTTTTCTTCTAAAACATAAAGTGACCTAAGCCTCTATAAGAAATAAGACTTCATATAACCATATAAATATCATAACATGCCCCTTTCTTACATCTTTTCCTTATTGGGTCTGTCCTGGCTGAAACTGACTATGACATTGAAAAAGTATGCCAGCAATTGTTACCATTACCCATGCTGATGGAAATCAGTTTCCGATCCTCTGGCAAATAGACTACTTTGCAAACGGCTTAAAACATACTTTATAGGTTGTCAAAGAAATCAGCAACAAAAAGCCACTCCTCTTGTGATGTACTGGGACTACTGTCGTTTCGTGCATTACCGCTGGAGAAAGGAGACAGATCAGTGTTTGGACGAATTTCTCTGACGAACGACGAATCTGACGAAAACACGTAATAAAATAGCTCAAGCTCAATCATACAATACTATCAATATGGAAGAATCTAACAGAACTATGAGAAAATAGAAATGTGTAAAAGATATTGCTGAGCAAGGTTACCAACGCCAAGCAATGCTCCGGTAAAGAAAACTACTGGATGGAGCATAGAATACCCACATCACAAGAGTATCCTCCAATGGACTACAGACTTGGAACGATTCATTTCTGAAAAAGCCCAAAGACGTCAAAAGATGATCGGATGAGTATTTTGCGCCTTTTCGTTATCCGCACGCTCTTCCGTCCCCTTGGTCCCTTCTAATTTTCTGAAAAGTTTTAGTAGTCATTCGATAGCGCAAATCACGGAATTTTTGATGGTCTGCTTCATTTCCTACAACGCCTTTTCATTGCGCTGTAAAAGCAGAAATAAAATTCTTTCTATACCTGGCATTTTTAGGTGGACAAAGCTACTTTTATAGACATTTAGTAATCATGCAATGGCTTAAATCTCAAATAATTCTACTGAGTATTTGATTTTGCCAAAGGGTCTTTCAATGCCCTGTAGTATCCAAGTGAAAATCAGGTTTACTCCGCACGCATTTTTCGCTCCAGTGCGTGGATGGGATTTCTCAAAATTGGCAGAAAGTCATCGGGCTTTCGCAGTGTTACTGTTATTTGCGGAGCCCCAATCTTGTTCTTGCGTCACTGCGCATTGAAAATTTTTGTAGAAAGATAGGTATATTATTAAAATAGTCGAAATTTGAGCTATCGAATGACTACTTAAATTGTAAAGGAGTATCTTTTCCAACGGAAAATGCTCGTATGTGAAATATAGTCCTGCTTTTAGTATTACAACGTGATAAGGAAGCCATTTTAAAAATGAAGTGCATCTTTTGATTTTACGAGATTTGAGCTAGCGCATGACTGCTAAAACTCGAAAAAAAATCTAAGAGCGCAGATCCATTTTTAAAAGTTCGGAACAGACTGGAAATGCAGAGAATGATCCAGGTCTGCGAAATCCAGTTTTCTTTCACCTGATACGGCGCATTTAAAAGGCTCTTCTTAGTGTCAGACACTCCAATACAGCAAAATTTTATCTCTGCAATAATAGCGTATAAAAAAGCCTTTCAGGAAATGAAATACAAATTCTTGTCACTCAGGCCGTCAAATGATTATTGAAGCTCTTAAACTAAACAGTGAAAAGTTTCTTGCGTTGGGTCGAAACAGAGGGCGGATAAGGAAGAGTATCGAGAGTTTCTATACGCACCTATTGTCAGTTCAGCTGCATGAAAATGTGGTGCAGATTAAGCTATCAAGTCAACAAATGGAAGAAACGAAGTAGATGGTTGAGAAAAACAGTCACTCAGCATGTATTATCGCAGGCATCTAAAGAGTGAGAGCCAAGGACCTTAAAAAAACAACAACAGCGACGAAGTTTCAGGTTCACATAGCGCCGAAAATCTCAAAAGGGCGAGAAAAGCAGCGTGGGTGTCACATTCAGGGAATCACACGTACTCTTTCGCGTCCTTCACCTCAGACAGATTCACAGCACTTACATTCAGTATACAAGCGATGTTGAAATCGCTTGACAATCTTTTGCCTAGTTGGTGCTTGGTATTTCAAAAGCGTTCTCAACAAGAAAGAGAAGATGCTGCTGTTGTCAACTGCTTGATTTTCACTTTCTTACTATCCACGAGCGCATGTAGCACAGCGCTTGGAGGTGCTCTGGATACCACACATGGTTGACGGTTCGATCTTGCTCTCATGGTTGCCCAAGTCATCTGTCCCTCCGGGGCTGGAAAATTAGTATCAAACCTGTTTGGGAGGATAAGCAGCACTGACTCGATACACTGATAAGCCACGGAGAGTCATTGATAAGATCAGACCAGATATGCATGGAATCATCTAAAACGGAGATAACCCTTTTGAGATGAGGATAAAAATCGCTGCGAGCAGCTCCACTCGCAAAACGGTGCACGACTTTCGTTATTCAATTGCGGTTTCTTTCTCCGTGTCAAATAGAAATCTTGCATTTCTTGCGTTGACACGTTACGGTTCAGTCTGCACATTTATGCTTTTCGAATAAGTACAGCTTTTATAAGAGTTCTAGCATGCCATACAGCTCTCGCATACACAAGAATTCATCTTGTTTCTGGCATTCTTACTTAATTACTTACATAGATACTTAGATGGTCTATTTTCACTAGTTGTGTAGACCCCAGCACATATCCCAAATGGTACATTGCTGGTCATATGATATTTCGTGGTTTCTTGACATAACGAATGTGAATCAACAGGTAGGAAGCCCGGCCAGGGATCCATCGCCGAAATCCATTCCATGGAAATGATAGTTAACCCCGAGACGGCTATAGAAATCGATGCGCGCAAAGTGAATTGCAGGATTTTCGTTGTTTGATTTTGAAAAGCACGTTGTTTGATTGAGGGCTTTTTCTTTGCATGGCAAAGATTTTCGAATTTCTTGTATTACTATGATAGAATGAAATAATCTTTATTCACTCATATGCCTTTGATTTAGTTCTATGTGTTTTCTATAAGAAAGACGCTCGTTTACTACGCAATTGTACTGAATTTGGCATTCGATTAATTGTATTGCATTGTACAAAAGGGATCACAACGAAAAATCTTAGTTGTGTTCCTGTTTAGTTTTACACAAGACCCAAGAATTATCATAATGAATGAAGATTGGAGAACAGCTAATAATTTATCAAAAATTATTATATCTGCTGTATTCGATAAGTGTTCATCGAAAAAATCATTCGTTTATTTCCAACTATTCAAAGTTGAGATAAGCGAGAAAAGGTTGAGTACTTCTAGATAGTGGAACAATTCTGAGCGGGAAGGGACAATCGTGTTTGAATAAAAGGCTTAGAACATCGGCATTATGCACTCTATCAGTCACAAATATGTGCTTCCAAAGAAGTGTTCTCGTTGCTTCTCTTCCATCCGCACCCATATTCAAGTGAATTATTTTTTATTCCTTTTCAAGGCTTTCAAATATCGAGAATCTGAACAGTGTGTTTTATTTTCCACATGGTTTCTACATTATGCTGTAAAGGTGAAGAAAAACTCGGTTTTTATGTGTAGTACGGCGATAAATTTTTAAGTCGATTTTATTCGCTGGTCAGAATCTTTTCACAGAAGTGTTAGTAATCATTGAAAAGCTCACTCTGGCTGCAAATATGCTATTCCAATTTTTGACGCTCTCTTTTATGTCGCTAAAGCATTCAAAATAAGATTTATTTTCTCATTCGCCTTTCGCCTTAATTTTTACCACGTGTATAAATCGTGTAAATCGCAGGAAGCACGAAAATCATGTCAGCATGTAGGCAGATTTCCGTATCATCAGAATCTACGTTTTTATCTAAAGGTGTTGCCGAAGCGGCGAAAAATCCCAAATTGAATAACAATATTTCAAAAATGATCGGTTGTTCCACCTCAGTCCTGTGTTCGCGCTCCTTGAGTTGACCGGTAAGTAAAGTCGCCAAAAAACATAGCTGAGTAAAATGTGAAGGCATGCGATAGCGACGGCTTGTTATTTAGACAATCGCCTGATCTGCTGTGCAACTCGCCAGTAATCAGCTGCATTATGAGTTAAAATGGAGGCAATTATTGTTACTTTAGTGAGGATTTTTTTGCCGCATAGACAGAAAGTTCAGAGGAATTACGTGATTTTGATACAGCGAAAATTCTGTGCACGCTGACACATGCTTTTCGTGCCTCTAGCGATTTATAAGTATAAAATTTTTCTGGATGCTACAGCGCTATAAAAGGGTGTTTAGAAAAACCGGCAACGTATAAATGTAGGCAGATATTTAGGCCTTCAAATAACCCCCAACACTCCTATGAAAATTTCCTGTTCAGCGAATGGACTGTCTTAAAAATTTGTCGTCGCTTAACACATAAGCACCAATTTTTCTTTCACATTCAAGCATCTTTCGCTGGATCGAGGTTTTCGTCCACATTCAATAACAATTCAATAACACAAATCTCAGCGATCCCAGTAATAAGCTTGGTCTTTGAGAAGAATGTTTCAGTGTGTTGCTACAGCTAAAAAGATTATTGAGCTTCGCACTTGGCGCCGTGTCGATCGCGCAGCACAATTTACATGTGGCGTCCGGTGCGCGCCGAGTGTGAAACTCAATATTCTTCTAGCTGTAATGACGAACTCAGAAATTCTCTCAAAAACTAAGCCTATCTTTGAAATTTTCAAGATCTGCGCTATCTAATGGATATGAAAGTCTGAAAGAAAAGCCGTGTCTAGCCAAAAATTTCCAGCCTTTTTCAGTCAGTTCCTCGAGGATCTATCCGTACATAGAGGAGATAACGACGAACCTTTTACACTTGAGTGCGGTCAAACAATCAACGTGGCATTCTTTCGAAGAGCCGAGTGTGATTCACTGTCGATTGCATGACGTATTGGCTATTACGTAGTAGTAAAGTGTAGGGAACATTCGAGCCACAATGTTATTGATCGAAATGCAGTTGAATGGTTCTCTATAGATTTTTAAAGCTCAAAGAACCGATTTAGAGATTAACTCCGTAAAAACGCGTATTCTGGCACCATATCGCATATGTTCGGTTGCCCATAATTCCTTCACGGATTTCGATACTTTCATTAATCCCTAAGAGACGACTCCTATCGAGTTTGATACGCGATTTTTGAACGACTTTCTCGCTGGGTAAAAGTTTTCTTCTAAGCAATTGATAATCATTCAAAAATCTAAATCTCTTCAACTTTATCGATATGTTTTTATTATCAAAAAAGACTTTTTATAACGTTGTAGCAGGGACAATAAGATTATGTTTCACACTCAGTTTGCCTTACTTTGCTCTGTTAGGACCTGTATTGGGCACTTCACTAAGGTTTTACTGGTCATTCGATAGCCTATTTCTCAAGGATTTTGAAGGTGTAATTGATCTTTGAACAGTTAGCATAGTCCGATGTAGAAGCGGAAAGACCATTGTATTTCTGTCTTAAAATTTTACCTCACCGCTTAGACGTCACAGGTGCTTTATTGGTGATCACAGCCAAAAATTTATATATCACAGGCATCTTATCGTTACACAAAGAGTTGATATTACGATTGGTATTTTACAAAGGTTTTTTGATATAAGAATCGGCTACTTGTCTTGAAAATCTTCATTTCTCAGCGGGAGTACGATATTCTTTTAAAAACAGCAATGTTTTGACGCTTACCGTGCGTCTACATCTCTTGTCTTGCATGAACGTAGTTTGAAACTATATCTTCCAACTAAACACCTCTAATAAAGGTCTGTGTCTAGATAACTATGGATGGTATGTAGCTGGAGTATGTGTAGGGAGAGCGCGAGTTAATAATTGCGGATAATACTCGATACTTTTCCCCTATCCGCACCCATATTCAGAAAAGCGTATTCTTTTTTTAAGAACTTCAGCAATCATTAATATTATTATACTTTTATATTTTCTTTAGCAATCATTTTCTTCGGAAGCTGGAATTTAAAAGATTCAAACGTTCTATTTCAATTTTGAGCGGTTCTTTATATTATGCTGTAATAATGAAACAAATTTTTTTTCACACTGGAGAATCTTCCGCTGGATACAGTTTTTCATTCAAAATTTCAACAACCGTTCGATGACACAAATCTCAACGAATTCAATGATTTGCCTGGATTTTGGGAATGACTTTTCAACATTATATCTTTCCTTCGAGTGCTTTATTTAAGACCACTCTCGAATTTCAATAGATCCTTACATTTTTATTTGAGCCAATATGTCATGTGGTCTGGTAAGGGCTCTTGTACAGCCTGAGACACGTGTTTCGTCCTTACGTCGAGTGCGAAAACACTCTGTGTTAGGTGAGTGTTTCACTTGACATAGAGTGTAAAGCGTACGTCGTCGATAACTATATATAAGGAGTGTAAGGCTCCCTAGAGAACTGACTATAAAAGATCGACAGACGACGGGTTCTGCCCGGCTGATGAGTCTGTAAGGACGAAACACGTGTCTCGGGCTGTACAAGAGCCCTTACCAGACCACATGACATGTTGGCTTAAACAAAAATGAAAGGATCTATTGAAATTCGAGCGTGGTCTTAATAAAGTACTCGAAGGAAATGTATAATATGATGAAAATACCACCAGCTAGCAATCGAGTGCGAAAACACTCTGTGTTAGGTGAAAGTTTCACTTGATATAGAGTGTAAAGCGTACGTCATCGGTAGCTATATATAAGGAGTGTAAGGCTCCCGAGAGAAGTGACTATAAAAAGATCGACAGACGACGGGTTCTGCCCGGCTGATGAGTCTGTAAGGACGAAACACGTGTCTCGGGCTGTACAAGAGCCCTTACCAGACCACATGACATGTTGGCTCAAAAAAATGAAAGGACTTTTCAACGTGTTGTTCAACTATAAGAATATTAAGTTTCGCACTCGGCGCCTTGTCGATCGCGCAGCGCGATTCACATGTAGCGTACGATGCGCGCTGAGTGCTGAATTCAATATCCTTTTACTGTAGCAATGCAGTAAGAAGATTCTTTTAAAATCAAGCATATCACTGAAATTGTTGAGATTTCTGCTTTCGAATGCTTGAATGTGGAACACGATTTCATTCTCACTGCTAAACGCGCGAAGAGATCAATTTTTTTGTCAAAAAGCATGGGCACTAATGAAATCCTCGGAAGCTAGCTATCAACAGGTCATTGAAAAGGCGATGGCTTGATATCAATGCTGCGAAATCCATCCACATACCAGTGAAGGGTATGTGCGCCGTTGTGAAATGGAATCTTAATTTTAGTCTCGCAACGCAACAAATGATTTTTCCTGTAAATTCAAAAGCAATACCATATTCATCGACATTTGTGCTATCGAATGATTAGTTGTTTAGGAAGAGCTTTGTTAAGCGAAAAATGCTTTAATGTGGAATGAAATATTAAGTTAACCTTTGTGATATAATGAAAGCCAATCATGAAGTAGATACACCGTTTGAATCCTCTACACTGAGTTATCGAATAGTTATTAAAATGTCTAAAAAAAGCAGAAATAAGCCGTTTTCAATATGGGTGTGTGTGAGGGAAAAATCCAGAATTCTTCTTTGAAGATATATTTCTGATCAATAGTTCAAATCATGCCAATGTTCCAAATCTTTTTTTTTCAGACGCGATTGTCATATACGCGTTCTTTCACTATCCATGCTCAACTTTTTCTGTCATGCGCTATCTGCGAGTAATGCTTATAAACGAATGATTGATGCAAACTCAGTTATAGTGGGAGTTATCGACGAACTGTTATTGCATACCCCTTGCATCATCATTTTCGATAAATTACTAATTGTTTTTTCAACCCGCATTCACTATAATGATTTTGGGTCTTGTATAAAACTAAATGAGTGCATAATGCTTCGGTCATGGAACCAAATCTTCAGTTGAGCTATCTGGTCTTTCCCCGATTCCTTTTCTCCACAGCTTCAAGACTCTAAAATTGAAGCCCTATATCCATGGTCTTCTGAGCTAATAGAGTATTCTCTAACAAAAAAGCTAATAATAATGCTTTCGACGTTAAGAAGTTCTGAGGGATGCGCCCATGCATTCGTCTTCAATTTTTAACTTCGTCTGAGGTGATTGAATGCATACCTGGCTCTCACAGTGACTCGTAGTAGCCTCCTGCTGTGCGGAGTCAGTGCTAATTATGTCCACAGACAAATGTTAGATTAGTCTCGTACCCATTTATCGACCTTGGAGAGTTGGATGGCTTGATAAGTTATGAGCGTGAAGTCGAACCACTGACCTCGTGTGCGACGTAGACCACCTTTAGGCACTGCATCACATGCGCTCGTTCTATTCTCAAGCATGCCACAGCTTAATGCCAATGACCCGATTTGAGATAGACGAAAAAATGAATAAAATGATTATGCAAAGAAACTTCGGAGGAGTTTAGAAAATTCCTTGGTACGAACAGAGCAGAATCCCCTCTTATGCAGTATGCTGTGTTGATAGTATCCAGTACTGAGTGGGAAAACTGAAGTGTTGAGCGTTTGAGAGAAGGTGTTCAGTATGAGAACGAAAAGTTCTATATGAGAACTATTCCACTGTAATTAGGGAGATGTTTGACAGCAAAAGGTCTGGGCCACTTTAAAATTTTTCGTGGCTGTGAAGAAACGAACTGTCCAAAACTCCCCGATATTGTATTGCATGAATCTTGCTTTTAACATACAAGCTCGTCCCTGAATAATAAAGGACTTAATACTTATGGATTGGTATTTGATTCCATTGTTTGCTTTGTAGTAGCTTACTCTTCAGTTAAAGAGAGACTTTAATCAAAGAATTCAGAAATTATAATAAAGCATGCCGAGGTTATAGACAATCGGTCTTGGGAAGAGGCTTCAGAACTTCAGAAGGATAGAAGTAGGGCAAACACATATGTCAGAAAATAGCAATCAGCTAGAGCTATTTCTTTGAACAAAAACGTTTGTAACTGCACTGTTTAGAACATTCATGCTAAGTGGTTGACAAAGTATCTGATCTGTGTGGTTCATTAGTGTAAAGAATCAATGGTGAACCAGTTATTATTCAGATTATGGGGCTTCTATCTGCCAGTCGTAGGTATCACAGATCCATTTTTGCACAGCTGTGCTCAAATTATCAAAGAGTTACTGTATCCGAGATATCAACTTCTTTTGTAGAAACTTAATGTTACCTATTTATCATTCCTCAGATACCTACGGGATAGTGGGTGAATGTCCCAGAAGACTTAGAGCTTCTTACGATGTTGCCTTCTGTGTATATCTTCTCTGCTTCACTTGAGCAAGAGCACGGCTACAAAGGTATTCTTTCCTTTACACATTACTAGTAACCCCGTAAAAATGAGTTTATGTCGTGGTTTTGTTACTGACCAATAAAATTGTATAATTTCAATCACGTTAATACTGAGACTACTTTTTCCATATTCTGCTTGATGTAATAGAATAAATAGTGGCAGATTAAATCTTTTGTGTGAATAATATCACGCCTTTTCCGGACTGTAAGCAAACCATTAAGAAAGATGCGACATCATTGTCAAGTTCTTTTGATTAGCAAGGGCTTTTCTTTGTTACGCCTTTCGTTTCAAGTGTTTTTTAGACCACGATCGATATTCAAAATACTTGAGATAGTTATCTTCGAGTCATGCATGTGGTATGCTATAGGCACTTGTACAGTGCAGTACGCGTGTTTCGGCCTTGCACAGCCTGGTCAGTTGCCACAGTGCCTTTCGTCTTAGCCAATTTCTCTGGGGGGGAATCCAATCTCCTTAGCTAGAGAAGACGCAGACGTACTACTCACAAGCGCCATCAAGTAAACCATTCATTTTAAGTGTTTTCTTAGAACCGCGCTCGAACTTCAATATAGCTGATGATTATCCTTGAGCCAGCAGGTTATGCGGTCTATTACGGGCACTTTTACAACGCGATAACGTGTTTCGGCCTTAGCGACCTCGTCAGTCGGGCACGCCCTTCGTCTTTGGCCAATCCTCTTGCGAGGGCCTCACACCACTCTACAAAAGTGGGCGAAAAAGATTTACACGTGCCATGAAGTGAAATAAATCACTGTACTGACAGTATTGTACTTTCGATTGCTTTAGGCACAAACACGTATATCGGGCTGTACGAGTGCCCATAACATATCGCAAGACATGTTGTTTCAAATATTAATTATCAGATGTGTAAAAATCTGAGAGCGTCTTGAGAACCCACTCAAAATGCACGCTAAAATACCTCCCTCATCATGGTACCCGAAAATAGCAGCTCGTAGCCCTTCAGTAATTATCACACAGCTAATCGTGCGTTGCCTCTTCAATCGCGCTTAACAGCGTTAAATTTGTATGACCCACATAACTGAATCTACTAGCTTCACAACATACGAAACAGATCATTTTCTCAACGCGCCAGAGATGGAACATGGTCTTATTTCCTCTTCTACAGGCAATAAGAAGGTGCTCTTGAAATAAAATACGCTATCGGTTTCGCCGAGATACGGTCCATTGAATGATCTTTAAGGTGTAAGGAGAAAACGAAATAAATCTCGTCTCATTCAGAAACCACTCTCAAATAGTGATAGACACTCGCGACCAATTGCAGATGCTTCCATGCGAGTTTTTGAAAACTGACATGGATGAAGTGCAAAATACTCCTAGATGGCCGATCAGTCAAAGAGAAAAAAGCACGGGAGGGAGTCAGCAGAGATCTAATTCATGAAACACATTAATGATTGAAGATATTATCGAGAGTTAGCGAAGAAATAACATAGTTTGAAACGTGCGTTATCATTTTGTCAGACTGTTCAGTGTTTGTAATTGTTTCGTCTTTGTTTCTGATAGAAATATGATTATCATGGTCTGCTCTGTCGTATCCTGCTATTTTACCACCACAAAATTTCTTATTTACGATGAAATCGAATTTTATTGCGAAGCAGTAACATAGCGACGGTTACGCGCTCCATGTGCATGCGGATTACGTCGACATAACGCGGCGCAGTTTTCTATCGACTACAGTATTCAGTGGGTTAAACAAGATTGTGAAGTGTGCTACAAGTCGCTAAGAAGAGCATGGTGGTTTAGGGCATATAAAAGTTCCTTTCTAATAAAAGCTAGAAGACGCTCTGGCTCAGCTACTTGCGGCATCACATAGAGATTATCTCAATCGCGTAGTATTGGTGCACCTTTTCCTTTGCTCTCTTCTATTTGACGTGGAATCTTCAAATTTTTTGTGCTATGTATTACTGTCATTTTGTCTTAGTAAAAACGTCCTCCCTATAGCTGTTAGAATCACATCTGTAGTTTACTGACGTGAGAATTTCGGCAGAAATGGCGGACAACGGAAATAACGCACCGTCTGCACGCGGATTACAAATCCAGCTCACAACGCTTGCAGCAGTGAGACAAGTAAGTCTAAGGAACTGAAGTGATTTCGAGATTATCTGGCTCGGAATTGACCACATAATTCGCTAATTTCTTCGTGAGCAGGCATAAAGTTGAGATTTGTCAGCAATTGCTGGACTGAAAAAACATTCTGAGCGACCACTTTTCTGACTATCAAGAAATTAGCAACTCATTTGCAAAATATTTATATCGGTAATGTCATTAGTGTTAGTAGCGAGCTCTCACACTGACAGGTACGCGATTAAAAATTCAGTTGTGAACAACTGCGGCTAACCTCCTGCTGACTGCGAGTTTTATATTATTTGTTGAAAATATAAGAGTTTCAGTTTCTCTATAAGTGATCCGCTGATTCGGCGCTCAGTGTAGAAATATATCAAGATTGGCATATAGGAAACCATAGAGAGTGACTTTCGTCTTGGTAATTTGTTATTGATTAAGAAGATCTGAAAAGTCAGAAAGGAAAAATCTCAGTGCATGTCTTCCTCCGGGTCTATGTTTGTGTTTTAATCTAATTTCAATTCAAGTAGACTGCAGTCTCAAAAATTGAAGGAGCATGTCTCAATACAAAAAATGCAGTGTTTTTTTCATAAATGTCTGTATGGTAATTCAATGATAGACTGAATTTGTGATTTTGCTAAGTGTTAGCTTCCTCAGGCGATTTTATGTTACTAAGGGTTTGGCGCAGCAAATTTATAAAGCATACTTTTTGCTACGTGAGTAAATTGGAGCCATGGACAATGACGAAGCCCGGAATGCGCCTCTTCGACATTATTAGAGAAACATGGCTTTGAATGTGACTTTAAGGTGGGATATAACATTATGCTTAATAACCAAAATTTCAGAACTCCGATGAGTCCGCGGGCCGTGTGAAAATGGACATGGCCCTAATGAGTTGAAGAGGCCGTGCATGGAAAAAGCAGGCTTCGTACTATCCTCTGTCCGGTAACTTGCCATTTTGTATACTGCAAATCAAACTTCATGCATCTTTTGCGTATCTAATGGAACTGCCATGCGTTTCATTGTAGATTATTCTCGTCGATCGCCAAATCGGGATGACGACAGGCCAAGCGTGCCTCAAATTGTGAACGGGGGCTTCATTGAGGCAATCATTTTATACTGAGTAGTTCTCTATGCTTCGTTTTAGTTCAAGTTATTTCCCTAACTCGTAATTAAGTTCAGAATCATAGAGGGTTCATCGCTGATTAGTTTCTGGAGAATGCTTCGCTATTTGCTTTCAGCAAGCCTCGCAGAGGTGACCAAACGCATCCGGCAAACTGAAATGTCTACAGTGGCTACTAATATAGTGAAACAGTATTTTTGTCCTTGCAAAGAAGTCCAATACCAAATTGGCGATTACGAAGTGATGCAAGGCATGGTGATCATGAGACGATTTTTCGCCAAATATGCATTTCGTCAGCCTTCACGATGGGTGATGATGTATGAAATGCTTGGGCATTCTCTAAAGATTGACAACGGGTAACAGTTTCACTGTTTTTCTGCAAAGCTACAAGCACGTATCATTTTCCTTTCGCGTTTTGTTTTGTGCAGTAAGTTCCAGTAGTGCGTCTAGGTGTACCAAGAACACCCTTCGAAAAATCGGCGTTGACGAGATGCCAATTTTTTTCTCTCGTTTAGGGACCGTGAAGAAAACAAAAACAACTAGCAAATCACCCTTCCAGTTTGATTTGCCGAAAAAGGTCGAGGTGATTTTCATTATTAACATACTTTGAAGATAGGAATACTACAGAAACATTTCTATAGGATCAAATAGTCGTTTCCGCAAGTTGTTTTCCTCATTGTTCATACTCGGCGTCGACTAATTTCTAGAGGATTATCTAACCTCACGGATCGGCTGAAACGAGAGAGGGTGGTACTGATCAGTTCAAATAAGACGAAACAGGCCCTGTATATTACTACACCTATCAGCTCAAAAGATCTTATATCCTTATCACATTATATCATTTCTAAGCGGGTCTATAAAAAAGCGATCGATCGAAGAGTTATGAAGTGTTAAAAAAAAATACGTGCGATATTAATTTCTCGTGGCTACGAAGAAGGCGAAACTGTGGAAGCATTCGCCCAAGATTGCACTACAGAAGTCGTGCTTTCAACAAGCAAGTTCGTAGATGCGAATTAATAAAACTGAAACACTTACGAGTTGGTTCACTATCTATGTGCATCATTTACTTTTTTGGCAGTACATTCTAGTTAAAGGAAGGTTTCAATATTTTGAAAATGGTATAAGCAACCGCCTGTGTCGGTACAGAGCAATTTAGCTAAATTTATCTCTGTGAACAAAACATTTCTTTTTCGCTGAATGTGACAGTCAATTGAAACCAAACGCTTACTTACGTCGTTTCCTACTTTCCTTTGTTTCGGTATGCACTGTTCAGAGCATCTATGTCTCGGGTTTAGAAAAATGCTCCGACTTAAGTGGTGGTCAAGCTTGGAGATTCAATGATAAGACAACTATCCACATAGGGCTTTTATATCACAATCTTAGGTTTCACAGACTTTCGTCATTCCACAATTGATGCTCGAATTTGTCAAACAGCTATTGGATCCAGAATGTCAGATGTTTTCAGACAAACTTAACGTTACCCCTCAATTATCACTCAGCTGCTCTTTAAATAGTAGATGAATTACTCAGAAATCTTGAAACACCTTTAAACCTCGTCATTTCGATATTTTTCTCGCATCACATGAGCAAGAGCACAGTTACAATGATTTTGTATCTCTTACATATTATCGGTAATCCCTAGAAATGCGTTTACGTTCTGCAGATTAATTTTACAGTATATGACCTAGTGAAACAAAAGTGACTGACTAAATATTTTGTAGGAATCGTGATACCACACCCCTCCAAACCATCAGGAAAGATGCTGCGTATTTGTCATGTTGTTTTGACTAGGAAAGGTTTTTTAATGCTATTAAGTAGTTGATTTCGAATCACTGAGCTTTCAGATATCTGGGTTGTATTTGAGTGTTGGCACATTAACTGGAAAAGCGGCTTTTGCAATAAGAGGATTATAGTTGGAAACGCACGTTAAGATCCAGCTAGAAGGTGGTGGTGATTGTTATTCAGTTTCACACCTGAGATGTTTTATCCAGATAGATAGGTGGAGCAAATATCATCCCCACCAAAGTGTTCCACTGGTGAGCTGCCTTTAGATCAAACGATTGTGATGATAAACTTTCTTAACTCTCAACGTCAGGCTTATCGTAGTAAAATCTATCTTTCTTTCCCCACAAACTTTTTGTGAACTGCATTTGATGTTATCTAATGCGCTATCAAACCATTGTATTAACTTTATAAATAACTCAACATCACGTGGAAGGTGCGCCGTCATTGTCGGAACACAAGAGAAGTTATGAGATGTCAAGAAATTACTCGTAAACTTGCTCTCGCACTGCAGACGTAGTCCTTACTCATGGTGAGTTAAGAATTATAGAAGGTTTTTCGTTGATTAGTCGCTGGAGAATGCATCGTTTATTCGCCATCAGCAAGCATTGTAGAGGTAGTACAGACTTGATACGACAGACAGGTGAGTCACGATTGATGATAATTCTATATGGCCCTAATTACATCTCACCAATTGTTGAGAACACAGAAATAGAATATTGAAACTATTATGAGATTTGCCAAATAATGACTGTTTGTGCTACGCATGTGGTCTGGTTAGGCGACGACGAACATTTTGCAGTCTGACCAGTGAAATTGTCACTGAAAAGGCGGTGCTCTACACTCGATTGCTCTTGTCTAGTATCGTTAATATATCATACCTTTCGTTTCGAGTGTTTTCCTAGGACCACGCTCAAACTTCAATTTGTCAGATGATCACTTTTTGAGCCACTTTTGAACCACACATGTGGTATGTTACATATAGGGCTGGGTTATAGAACCCGTTACACGTATTTCAACCTTGACAGTTTTATCAGCCGGGCGGTACCCATTCTATGCTAAGAGCAGGCGACGATGAACATTTTAGTATAGAAGACTGAGAGAGGATTGGCAAAAGACGAAATGGGTATCGCCCGACTGATGAGACTGTCGCGGCCTTGGTAGTGAGATTTGGCAGTGACTGCTGTGCATAGGATTCTGAATATCTGGACGTAAATGATTATTACAAGCCTTCTATTGGCTGTAAGTAGCTGTTAAAATATGAATTTTATTGTTGCCGTATGCGTGATTCACTGATTCGACCCTAATACGAAGATATACGAAAAATGGCTAACTTTTAGAGGGAAAATATAGAGAGTGGCTTTCGTCACCGGAACCTAACAATACTTAAGGAGATGTAACTAGTCAGAAATGAAGGATTTCGGTGCATGTCTTCTTTAAGGTATGATGTTTCGGTTTTTTCCCAATCTTAGTCCATACAGACGGCAGTCTTAGAGATTACAGATTTGTAGAGATCTCTATTAAGTCCAAAATTCACATAGTTTTTGGTTTTTTTCATAAATGTGTCTGAATGATATTTCGTCGATAAGTTTGAGTTGTATATTTGCGTTAACTTTTTAAAGTGAATTTTTGTTACTTAGCTCTTGGCTACGCAGATTTCCAAAATATATTTGTTGATGAATGGTTATCTTGCAACCATAGACTATTCGACGTTACCCCTTTACGATTTTTCGACATTACACGAAAAAATGGCTTTGAATGTGATTTAAAGGTAGAATATAACTTTCGTGCTCAACGATCGAAATTTCAGAACTCCCATGAAATCATGAAACGTTTTGGTGACAAAGCAACGCCTGTCGGGAATGGGTATGATTCAGCTCTGCTATACAAATTGGAGACGGCTGTGGACGTTGAGTTTATCTCGCTGAAAGCGACGTCGGACTGTCCTTTCTCCGATAATTTGTCATTTTACATATTGTAAACCATACTTTGTGAGCCTCTTTTCCATTTAAGAGTATTTTATTATTTATAGCTTTTAATTCGACGACCGCCTAATCGGCGACGACAACCGGCCCAGAAAAGATGGAATGATGAGCGGCGTCACTATCAAAGTAATCTTTTTGTGTAGTGTATCTCTTTATGTTTAGCTTTTCTTGTAGTTATTTTCCTTACTCATGGTGAGTTAAGAGTTTTAGAGGATTTGTCGTTGATTAGTCGCTGGAGAATGCATCGTTTATTTGCCATCAGCAAGCATTGCAGAGGTGATCGAAGCATTCTGGCAAATTTAAAAAAAATGTGGGTTGGCTTGCTAATATATTGAATTCTGTATCTGTACTTTCAAACAAGTCGATTACCAAATTGGCGACTACGAAATGATGGAAGACATAGTGATCATGAGGAGTGTGTTAGCCAGATATGCATTTTATGAGCATTCAAGATAAGCGATGGTGTAAGAACTGCTTGGGGCATTCTCTAAGATTTGATCAACGGGTGACAGTTTTGAAAGGTTTTTGTAAAGTTACGATTATGTATAATTTCTCTTTGATGGTTTATTTTGTGCAGTAGTTCCACTAGTACTTCCAGATCTACAAGGAACTAACGGAATGTCATGAGCGAATGTGTTTCTTGAGCAAAGACACCGTCTTTCTTGCATGTTGTTTGTCATGTCATGATTCTCCTTGTAGATGTTAAAGTGTATGCAGATAAAACTATAACCATAGCGCTGATATGAGATTACAAATATGTCCACCGATGTCAAGTGGTGTGCAAAACATTTGCGTCAAGCAAGACTGGAGCGCGCATTTCATCCCTATTCGGGGCGCATGCTCAAACCCGTTGCACTACCGACTTCTGTTTGAACACCACGCTTTCTACACTACAACTCATCAATCTCCCAGCAACCATCCAACAACGCTTTGGCCATTTAGTCGATATGGACATTAAACCCAGTCACGCTGACAGATATGGAATAAAAAAACTTTTGCGGATAATAGTGACAATAATAAAAGATAATAGTGTGACGCAATTACCAACGGGAGATATGTAACAGTGTGATCCATTCCTTTCTATAGTGTACTTACTGAAAGTACCTTTTTCGAACCAGATAGTTGAATTGAGGTTAAGCTTTCTGTTCACTGACCACGTAGTTATACTACGATAGATATCAGGTAATTGACTGTGGATAGTTGTGACCGTTGAGTTCAACAAAATTCTTCAAACCATGGGTCATGTTAACAGCTCCCACTCCAGCGCATATAATTTCGTCAATATCACAGGGAAAGTGCATATCTTGAAAACAATTTCAAGAAAAGAAGTATCGAGCAGGAATAGAAAATATAAAGAATTCCTTTATGCAGCATCTTGAACATTGTTACGATAGCTTACCGTCTTGATACGATAGCTTACCTTCTTGAGGTTTTGCCGGCCAGAAATTTCCCAGTGAATTAATAGTCATTCGATACTAAAAAAGGAGGATCCAGCACTGAATTTGGTTTTTGCGAAGACTTACTTAGTACGCTGTAGCGACGAAAACGAGGATACGTTGTGTTTAAATTTCTAAATCCAATATTGCCATTACCACCGCTTTTTTGGCATTCATTGTTATTGTTTTGAATTAGTCATCTCCGTGTGAAAGTTATAAGCACTCCAAAAGATTATGTAGATTAAGATCAGACATTAATGCATTGTGAGATTCTATTTATGCTAATAACTTTTTCTTCTTACTTTTTACTCTTCGTATTATTGTGGTCAACAGTGTCTTTCACAAGTGCTTTTATTTTCGGAGATCTCCTAGAAAGAGAAAGGGTGTGCCGTTCATTTCCACATCTACCTTTGACTAGTTGAGAGTATTATAGTTCTTACTAGCAACATTATTATGGGGCCCCATTCACCCACAACCAATTCGTGCTAGTATTTATTGCTCTGAATAAGTGGAGATGTGTGGCATAGCAGCGGAGGTGCGATGAAATACACACTGAATCGGTTTCTGGGTTATTTCCGCGTCCTGTGCTCACCAGAATTTTCGTCCCTCTGAGTTACAAAGTTGGCATGGAAAGCGTTTCACATTGCTATGCGATCACAAGCCATTG
Source organism: Parelaphostrongylus tenuis (assembly GCA_019055375.1). Taxonomy (NCBI): domain Eukaryota; kingdom Metazoa; phylum Nematoda; class Chromadorea; order Rhabditida; family Metastrongylidae; genus Parelaphostrongylus; species Parelaphostrongylus tenuis. The sequence continues at coordinate 82,246 of JAHQIW010005320.1, forward strand.
AATCAACTAGGTGTGCATTGGATCACACCAGAGACGCACGAATGTAGTCAAATGCATGGCGCATTTCTCACTGATCGACGACTTTATTCTCTTTTTTTAATTCAGATGAATTCGTTGAGAACGCAAAACAAAGACGCTTTTAATCAAGAGTGCCAAAATCACACTTTCATTTTTATTCATTGACTTCAACAACTTAATAGTTGTCGTGACCTCATCGATTAATCATCCATTGATTGGGCATGATAGTTCTTTACATTGATGTTTACTACTGTTCAAATGCTCTCATTTGTAAAACTCAGTTGAGCGAGAGAGCGACTTTTTCAGCAAACGATCACGACTAAGTCTACTGTGATGGTCGCTCGATCAGGCAACATCCTCCATATTTGTTAAGTATTAAAGAATGATGCCCGCTGAATGATCTCATTGAATTGCCTGTATTATTGCTGATGATCCTGTTACTTACTTGAAACTTGATACTTGGACGGTCTGTCTTCACTAGTTGTTCCGACCCCAGCACATATTCAACATTCTATACTGCTGTTCGTATGTATAATCTTTCTTGGTTTCGTGACGCAACCTTGCAAGGGCTTTTTCATGCCTTCATAATGTCGTTTCAAAAAAATGGGTTTCGGCGACGGATCCTCTGCCGGGCTTTCTACTAGTTGATTTGGAGATGGTGTTAGACCGGAATAAAAAGCAAAGGTAGGAAAGAATATCAACCTACCGCTCACGCATGATGTAGAAGCCGACGTCTTGATGATCCTATTAAATTGCTTAGTTTTAGTCTTACAACTTTTTTGCTTATTTGTCTACTTTCGACTGTTTTTCAAGTTATGGATATAAAAATCAAAGTTCGCCGTAGTTAAGATGCACAAGATGCTCGCAAACTTTTCCTCCATGTTTGTTCCAAGCTCGTGTCAAAGCCGACCTACTGCACAAACGTCATAATTAAAGTTATATTTCCAGTAAGGGTCAGCAAAAAAACCTCAGTAGCAAAAACCATAGGCCACAGTGGTTTCCCGGCCTCTGTGATACTCTGGGATGGCATTTCCACCGCCAAAAAAAAAACGGTGCTGATCTTCATCAACATAATCGTCAAAATCTACGCTGCCTGCTATCACGAGCGACTTTTACGTGGCCTACATAGGCCTTGGAGTACTCCACACTTTGGCGCCGACGGACCTAGGCTTCAGCAAGGCTGAGCTCTTGCCCATTCGGCCCGTGAATTGATTGTCATTTGTCAAGAGCAGTTTCTAAGCTTTTGGCGCAGGGACAATTAGCCGTCGAGTTCACCTTTTCTCAACGCAATGGATTACTCTAGTCCATACTGTAAGAAAAAGTTTCGGCTTGAGACGGTTTTGGCTCGCACTGTTTAGGGTGAATTAATACTGATCGGTGCTAATTCTATAGATTATTGACTGCTGAACAGATACGTCAAGCGAAAGATTACCAAGATATGTGAAGGCGTGAAAATGTCGGATCAGGATCACGCAGTTTCCTGCTCTACCCTACAAAATGATAATTTTGGGCTTTAGTAAGGCCTATTACGACCGCGTAGTAAAAATTACGCCACACATGCGTCCTGATAAAGTCATACATCAAAGAAAATGTATTTCTGAATCACATTTTAGCTGTCGTCAAAAAGCAAGAAGTAAGAAATCAAGATGAGTTGTTCCCTCATCAGTGTGACCTTTGTATTGAGAAGTGAAAATTTTCACATTTTGATGCGTTTGGAAGAGTTTGATGCAAGCAATCAGAAAATGTCAAACAGGCTGAGCTACAACGTTCTGAATATGAATGTGCTATTCCACTGATAAGGCAATACCATGCAACATATGATTTGAATTCTCTAATCGCTTTTAGACGTTTCAGCTCAGGAAAGGGCGTTTTAGATAGAGTTCGATGCGAGCAGTCAGAAAATGCCACTGGATCGTGGATGGCAATATTTTTATCGAAAAAGACCTTTACAGATTGCCTTCAGTAGCATGTCATTTTTTTTCTGATCACACATTGTCTCTAGCGTATGAGTTTTACTATACAATAAGAATACACCAACTGCGAAGTTCAAGCGCCTGAATAATCACTCAAAGTGTGAAACGCGATCATAATTCCTTTGCTGCAGAGCAATAAAAATCACTTTGAAAAAATGAATTGGAATTTAGAATCTTCACATTTTGGGCTATCGAATCACTATAAAACTTTACTGAAAATCCAAGCATGAACGACAGCAAAGTACGCGAAGCACTTCACAGGCAAAACGTAATTTCTGGTCGCCATTACTACAGCACAATAAACTGGTTTTTCAGAATATAATCCAGGTTAGAACTGCCTTTTCTCACGCTATCAAATAACTTCAAAATTTTCGGTAAAAAAAATTTGTGGGGTGAAAAAGGCAAGCAAGCAAAAGTGCAAAATAAGAGGAATAGAAAAGATGATTTTCTCTTCGTTACTACAGCTCACTAAAAGAGCATTTTAAGAAATCAAGCATGCCATCATAATTGCAATTTTTTCAGCTAGCGAGTGACTACCTGAAGCTTCATGAAAACCTGTAGTCGACGAGAATACCACTAAAAGGTGTGTGTGCCATGAGTGGTACTTCTGTACCTAAGGCTACATGGAGTGAAATGTGTATTCGCAATCCAAATGAACTCTGCACGGTTGGTCTGCTCAGTGGCATCGGCACTGCTCCTCTTATAAGCATAGAAAACAACGAATATGTAGAACAGTTGGGCTTTTCTTGTTATCTGAATGCAAACTTTTATGAATCTTTTCCATTGAACAATGGTCTCCAGTAGACCTCTAGTCGATTTCGGAATCTCGGTGATCTAAAAGAGAAGTTAGGTTATTGGAATAGACATTTCATAGTGCCGTAGTAGTGAAAACACATCTGCGTTTTACACGTATCTCACGTTATCGTACGTAATTTCATAAAAATTTTTTCTCCCGCTTATGAAATCCCTATTTCATAGGTCAACCGTTACTCCATCAACTTGTGGACTTGGACTTTCCATTTTCATCTTGTATCCGTAATGTTCCACCCACGAATCTAAGCCTAAGCAGCTTAAGCTCTTACACGAATAGCATATAAACGTACAGAAAATTCTTGGGGTACCACGTCATATGATTTATCGAGCGTTTTTCTTTTAGAAGCAGAGAATAACCGCAAACTTGAGAACAAAAATTGCATGCCACATCTCCATCGCGCTGCACAAACGATCAGTCGCGTGATTAAGCCATAATGATTTGACAGGGCTCATGTGGTTTAGTGATTAGAGGTGCCGCACGACACGCGTGATCGACCTCGATGGTTGATTTCTCAGGAAACAGTGAATTGGGGTCAGAGTTATTTTTGGAGGGTAGCAGCAAAGACTTCATTCATCTTTGGGTCATCGCAAGCCACTTTTAAAGCGGCATAAGAAACCAATCGATTCTAATGATATTTGATGAAATGGGATCTATGATTATAACTCAGAATTGATCAAACCGTGACAAATAAAACCAGTATAAATCTAGTCAACAGATGTATAATATCAAACATAAACTAAGAAATCACAATCAGTCTCACAAATTTCTCATATCGTTATTTCCCCATAATGCAGGGTTATTCCTTAATTCTTCCGCACTATTGTTCTGATCAGATCTACTCTTTTTCAAAATGCATAATTGAAAAAAGACCGTGGTCCGCTGGAGAATTATTCAGAGACATATGGGTGCATAGCACTACTGTTCACCATCAAGATAAAATGGGTTACGGTTAAGTGATGCCCCAATGGACACCTTACGTGGTGCTCGAACGATTAAGCTCTCGCTTTTCTGGAATTAGCAGGTTATGCTGTTTTGAAAATTGTCCCACAACAAGCAGACATTCAATGCTTACATCTAGAAGAAGAAACTTCGAAAGCTGACCGGAGCGATGCGGAAGAAGCGTCCGAAGCATCCTAGTCTTAGCTTTACTAAATTCTTCTTCAAGATAACGCTCGACTTCACTACAAAGTTGATTTTCTCATTTTGGAAAACTGAGCTGTACCACGGTACCGCATCCACCTTAAAGCTTTGATATTGCTTCATCTAACTATTATCTCTTTCGTGTCCTGAAGGAGCATCTACAAGAAAAAATTTTGAGACACCAGCTAGCTGGAAAGTGACTTTACCGACTTCTTTGATCGCCAGTTTCATCCTTTCTAAATGATAGGCTTCTACGCTCATCTACTCAATCTTCCGTTCAGCTGCACAGCCCCATTTAGAGTACATAACGCTACGTTCTAAGCACAGTTGAAAACCTCCTAAAAAATGCTACTCTGTTAGGAAACTACTTCTTCTTAGTAAAACACTCCAAATTTACGGCACGTGGCAACTACGCTTTATTGTCGTCAAAGTAGTCTGATGAAAGTACTCTTGCACTTTCGGAGCGTACTGAACCTATTTTACCGATACAGCGCATCGCGTCGAAAATTCCTATTGCGTGGTCGTCATATAAATTGGCGCTGTAATTGTATATACAATATTGTTCCAATTTTGCTATTGTAACGTTACTAAAGTAAGCTGTTCACTGCGGCACATTCATTGCTCGTTTACTACCGTCAGTCTAAGCCCCATACGACAAAATACCGATTGTTGAATACACGTCTTAAACGTGAGTTATTTTTGCAGAAAAAGTGGCTTGAATTGGCAAAAACGATTGGCTCAAAAGTTGGTTGCCAAGTAACTGGACACCGAGAATCTAGTGGAACAATTAAGACTTATGGTGTGATTTTACATCTCAAAGTAACCTGCATCTTTTTCTCAAAATATTCATCTGAGAGAAAATATGTTGTTACAAAGTCTACAACTAAGGTGTCACACAATATTAATAAAATCCACTAGGTTGTTAGCAATAAGGCTCCACTAGTTGGGCAGTGTTTTCAAGAAAACACTCGAAACGAAAGATATGATATATTGAATATACCAGCCAAGAGCAATCGAGTGTACAACACTCTGTGTTCGGTAAAAATTTCACTGGACATAGAGTGTAAAATGTTTGTCGTCGCTAACTCTTAGTGTGGGGACTGGAACACCCACAGAGATTAGCAAAAGACGAGAAAAGGTCACTGCCCGACTGATGAGATCGCAAGATTGAAGCAAGTGTATCGGGCTCTATAAGACAGCCCTCTTTGATAGACCACTGACATGCGCGGCTCAAATAATGACTATCAGGCATACTCAATAATGATTCGTCGAAAACGTGGCGCTGTTTCAGCAAGGCAATGCTAAACCACACAGACTGGGGAAAAGTTTCAGGATATGAAGGGAGTCGAGGTCTTGCCGGACCCAGCCTACAGTTCATAATCTGCGCCATCCGATCTGAGTCTTTTTCGCTCAATAGAACCATTCTGCGTGGACGCTGATTCGAGATATTTGATGAAGTTGAAAAGGCATGTCAGAAGTGTTTTGATTCAAACCCAGGAAATGGCCCCATTCGAGCAGATCCGGAAGCATGCAGATCGTTGGTAGAACAGCGTGGATAATGATGGCCTTTTTGATTAATTATAATTGTTCTTGATTGAAATGATATGCTAGTTTTGATCCATGGCACCGACTGTTTTTATAACCTCGCAAAATTTCAGGACTAGTCGATGCCATGGATCAATTTTGTTCTACCAGCCGAGATTCATCAACTGAGAAGTGGTGATGGACCAGTGTCCTTGTAAACTATGGCGTCACCATATACGTCTCCCTCCTTGTTACAATGCAGGGCTTAATGTGGGGCGTGCGTCACTAACGAGGAGGGCGAGACCTCTGAAACACTGGTGTGTGGCCCTAGCTTACCAACCTCGCTTGGACTTCAAACATTCTTTTTTGGAATTAATTTGAAGTTACTAACTTTGAATTTTCAGAGAACCTAATAAGACTATGTTTAATACACGTCTCGCGTTTTCATTATGACCATTCTTATATTTCGTTGCGCAAATTTTATCTTAAAGTAATTAACACTAAATAGCGCAAATTTCGATGGAAAGAGGACATGCTGTTCTAAAAAACTTTCCTACAGCCCTGTAGCACTCAAAATAAAATCGTAATTCTTACGCATCTTGCGCTTTTATTGTTTTTGCTCATATATTTCGCAACAAAGCTTTTCCTTCAATATATTATTAACGAATGAATATCGCTAATCTCAAAAACTCAAAAACATATTTGGTTTTTGGAAACCTTCCTTATGACGCTGTAGCGGGAAGTGGAGTTGTGTTTTACACACGCCGCGCGTTATTATGTGTGTTTTTTTTTTCAAGTGTTACACAATTTTTTTCTGTTTCGCCTTTACTTCAGTTTTACTTGTATGAGTACTTTAAAAAAATCTTCGTTGCATTACTTTAAGACTTAGGCTTCCCATTTTCATCACAAAGTGTCAAATAAACCAGCTACTAAGCTTAAGTCTATGCCTGGGCATAAGCAGCCCAAGTCTGAGTGCGAGAAGCATTTGAGCGTGTAGAGGAAATCTTCAAGTATCAGTGTCATATGTCTTACCTAAATTTTTTCAAAGAGGAGTAAAATATTGATTAGCAGCAGAAATCACATTCCACATATGATTGTGGGTTGCGCAGTGGCCGAACGCTAAGGACCCAGTGAAACGGTTTAACGTTACGGTGGAGCGTTTTTGCGGTAGCACTTAAGCTATAATTTTCAAGAAAAATATCGCAAATAAACTATTTCCGAAGTGAATTTGAAAATGGGTGACATACGGTATGTTGCGTTTTGATGTGACGGCAGAATTGTTTTCAACGTCACATGCGCGCGAGGAAATCGTTGAAAATGTATAACTTGTTCTCCTTCACAATATTTGCACTTACGCAACTAATGGAAGTAACGGGACGCTCAGATATTGCTAATAGTTACATTCTGGTATTCAAGGTAGTAATTCCACATATCGATATTTGTGTGCAGCTTCCATTACATTATGTCTCTCAGAAGTTTAGTGTTACAGCAATAGAAACAAATTCATTAATCAGAAGTATCCATAATTGCATGATTTCGATGTTGTTCAGATACGCATTTTTGCTAACATCCTGGTGTATAACGTACCTATACTTGCTATGAGATGAAACTTCCTTGAAAATAAATTTTCTTGGTATTCATGTACGAATGGTGCGCAGGGGGTATCGGGAAGCGGCGCGCAGGATCGGTGGAGCTTGGGGCGATGGTACTGTTGCACAAAAAACGGCTAGGAATGGTTCGCGATGTTCAAAGTTAAAGAGAACAGTTTGAAGGATAACTTGCTCTTGGGCAGTCCACAAAAAGCTGTTTTGATTTTGCGCCTCGCATTACTAGAACTTTTCCCTTTGCGTCCATTCATGCACGGTAGCAAGAGAAATCGTTTCTACGACAGCCCCACCTCAAAGCAAGTATATAAAATGTTTGCAAGAGAGCGCGCAAAGAATAGACGATTATTACACGAGGAAGTCAGCTAAATAGAGTTTTTGTTCAACAGTACTATCTTTGGACTGTGGTTACCTAAGGCTGAGCAAAAAATTGTGGAAAATTTTCGGAGTTTCTTTTTTATGCGCAAATTAATAGCAAAAATAGCCCATCTGGCCGTTCTTTCTGATTAGGAAGGGACAAGTGAAGAGCCGATCTTATTCGCTGCAGAGGAACTTTTCATAAGAGTGTTAGTAACCTTTCGAAAACTGACACACTTGAGACTACGGCCCAACTTTGCCAGTTTTCGAAAAAAATTATTTGACGTTGCCACAGGAAGAGATTTCTTCGCTTTAGACACGCATATTTCTCGCAAGTCAGACAACATTTTTGAACTCTTAGGAATCATTCGATAGCGTCATCGAATTTGATTTCATGACGCGAAGACCACCAATTTTAAGCTTATAACTTCGTGCTTATAATCTGGTAAGGCCGGTTCTCTGGAATATAGTAGGTGAAATAAGTTGAATTTCCATCAGCGATCAATGGCTGCATTGGCCAACTCACGTGCAGCTGGCTGGTAGCAACGTTCCATAACGCGGTAGCCATGAATTTTTTGGCAATATGAACGCGTAGAGATTTATCGTTTCAGCGTGTCACGTGGCCACCTCACCACCCTCACGTGGGCTGGCCGATGCGGTCATTGATCGTAGATGGGAATTCAACTTCTTTTACGCGCTGCATTTCAAAAAACGGTCTTTTCAGGAATTAAGCATAACATTGGAATTAAATTTGATTACGCTATTAAATGCTCACTAATAGTTCAGAAAAAGAGCTCTATCCGCTGAGACTGTGCGTGGCTGAGACATAGTGTTGTGTGGAGATCACAGCGTTATAAAAGAGCTCTTTCAAAACCGAAGACTTGCGGCTGTAACCTCAAGTTTTAGCTTTTGAATAGTCACTAATATTCCTATGAAAAGCTCCCGTCCAGCGAGTGAGATCGCTTTTTCATTCATCTCCTCCTATTTAGAAAGAACTATAATGACTATTGCTCAAAGTAAAGTTATAACCTTCATAGTGACATTCAAAACATTCTCCAATACAAAATCTAACTGGTGCATTTGCTATCAATGGTCTGTTGCGAAAAAGCAAGCTCTTCATGCAAATCACGAGTGCTCGATCAAAGTTCAGCATCCAAAGCGGCTTCCGAGTCACTTTTATCTAAACAGCTAGAACAAAGCATGTGTCCGAGGTCAAAATCAACTTCCTTGAATCTCCTAAATCATTTGCATAAGTCGATTATGTCGCCGCACCAGCGCTTTCACCTTCATTCATCCATCTCATCTATGCCTTCAAGAATCGTTCAGCATTTTCTTCAGTAAAGATAGATCGTCACACAAATCATGCTCTTCAAGAGGCATGTGCTGAAATTAATGAATTAGATAAATATATACAAAAATTCAATGAGAAACGACATGAAGTTGTCAAAGAATTAAATTTTAAAAATTTTCCGGAACTCCTTACTCAGCCAAATATTTCGTAATTCAAGGCCTCAAAGCAGACTTACACTAAGAGATAACAGAACATAGGAGTTAAACAGCCCAAAATAAGCTGACATCGGAAAGTAGCAAGCAAATTAGCTGCAAGTCAAAAAATGTTGTTGTGGAAAGGTGGTGGAAAATTGTTTGCCTCAGTGATTAAGTGATTTCGTAGATCCCTAAGAACTTTCTGAAAAAGAAGTGAGCCGGCCGTAATAGAGCTATTAATCTTGATCATTTCAATTTTCTGCGTGTCTTTTTTTTAGTGAGAGGGACAATCGTTTGGTGCATCTGCAGTCTTGCCATAGAGCAGATGAAGAAACAAAAGATTATATACCACAACAGCACGTTGAAAAATTGAAGACAAGACTGAAAATATACCCAATAATGCAGATTGCTGTGCAAACACGTTTGCGTCAGCCGGGATTCGATCGCAGATCTCACTCTTTCTGGGAGCGTATGCTAAAAGGTTGCACCACCGACACTCATTTTGCACAGCACTCTTTCTAGTCTACAACGCGTTATCTGTCAGCAAGCAACCGTCTACGGTCTGGCGGGGTAGTGTTCAACGACAATGAACCCACTCATGTTGACAGGTGTTGGGTATCAATAATCGATCAGAAATGTGTTTATTTGACCGCCACTTACGGTGTTATGATGTTACAATATACCCAATAATATAGAGTGCTGTGCAAAACGACTGCGTCAGCCGGGATTCGAACCCGGATCTCACTCTTTCCGAGAGCATATGCTAACCGTTGCACCATCGGCGCTCGTTTTGTCAATAGAAGTGGGTTCAGTGTCGTTGACGACTACCCCGCCAGACCGCAGACGGTTGGTTGTTGACAGATAACGCGTTTTAGCGTGGAAAGAGTGCTGTGCAAAACGACCTTCGGTGGTGCAACGGTTAGCACACGCTCCCGGAAAGAGTGAGATCCGGGTTCGAATCCCGACTGCCGCAAACGTTTTTGCACAGCCCTCTACATTATTGGGTATATTGCAAAATCATAACACCTCAAGTGGCGATCAAATAAAAATCATTTCTAATTGATAACTAAAAATATCTTTCTACCTCCGCTCGCTTTACTTTGCCACTTCTTTACGAAAGAGTTACATTCAAGTTTCTAGAAGATCATTCTGCTTTATTTGGATGTATTAATCGTGAGTGTTCGCTTGTTATCGAATTCTTCGCAACTCCTATAGTTATAGTATTGTAAAATTTTTTTGTATGAAATTACAGAGGTGAAGAAGATCAACTCTTACTCGTTTAGAAGTGGAGCTGCGAGCCTTTGGAACTTGGGAATTTTCTGTTTTTTTCTTCTTTTTTCTATTTTTCTTCTTCCGATTTTTCTTTTCTTGGAAAGAAGTTATACTCAAGTGTCTCGTGGAACATTCTGCTCTGCTTAACAATATCGACTCATTGTGAGAATATCACCTGTATCACCTGTCGTCCCGCTGACCGTCGAGCGACTCGAGCGAGTACCAGCAACACTTCCATTTTTTCCTATCGCGTGGAAGAGTAGCCCAGTGGGTCCTCTTAGATTTAAGGATTCGTTGGGCATAATATCTTTCTTCTGTGCCTTTCGTGAAGATATCAGACTAATGGGTTGGTGGCTATCATGTAGAGCGACTGATATCGCGAGGAATTCAGTCGGTAACGGCTCTCGTCTATCGGTTGCCGTTGAAGTGCATCACATGTCCGGTCCACCTTATTTTTTATGTCCTGGACTTGTAGGACGGCGTTTCCGATCTCCGATCGTTGACGTATCTAGGAACTTCGGATCCTTTCTCTCATTTGCGAGATACGGGATGCTCCTAGAATACACTAAGAACTTCACGTTGACGTGGATCAAAACTTTGGATCCCTTCTCTCATTGGTATACTCCTAGCATAGATTGAAATGTGAAAAACTTTGAAAAACTAAGGGACTTTCTAAAATTAGTACGAAAAAAAACTTTTGGTCATCAAACTCTCTGCGACTTCATCGCCATGCCATTGCGAAAATCTTTACTGAATAAGATTTTACAGAACGAGAAATGTAATTCGCTGTTATTTAGAATTGGGACGGCGAGTTGGAAAAGAAAGCCGAGCAGTCAAGTGCGAACGGTCCCAAGTATCTTATAGGTAACTGCGGGGAGCATGCGACTGAACGATGTCGAAATCGAAACAGTGTCATTAAGGGCATTGGAGTGAGATCAAATACTGCAGTGTACGCATGAAAATTACACAGTCCATATCTGCAACGTTACTAGACTACAAGTTATAAGGTCAGAGCCTACCAAGAGAAAATTCTGGGAGGAATACACAATTCAGTAAAAAATTTATTCGTAGGGGACGTAATCAAAATTGCTTGTGCAAGGAAAGATTATCTGCTTCGAAAGTTGGTTGCAAAATAACTGAATGTCCAGAAATTGATGGAGCACGCAAGGCCACCATGGTGCCCGCATACTGCAAAAGGTATGCTAAATTTTTTCGAAGGTAAACCTAAAGAAAGCTAATTCGGTAGTAAAATTTGCAAGGTCACATAGTGTCGTGTTATTTGTACGTGGAGAGCTTAGACTGACTTTCTGGAAATCAATCATTTGCACTTTTTCATATAACTGTATCAAACAACAACTATAAACAAGCATGACACTTACATTGATAGGCATTACAAGCTGATATCCGAAAGCCCACAAGGGCCGCTCTATTTCACTGATTTATCAGCTTCAACCTTCTAGCTAGGAGTTACCAAAAATCAGGGCTTGTATGAAAGAAGAGACTGTAATGTGAGCGAGCAATGCTTTCGATTAGCAACAGTGATTTCCGACGTTGGCTGGCAAGCAGTCTCCTATTGTTTAAATCGGACTCAGGTAGTTTTTAACTTAGTTAAAAAATTTGGTTCAAAAATTTAAAAAAATCTATTTAAAAAGGTTCAACTTTTTTTCTAGGTTCGATAACTTACAACTAAGTGTGTTGGCCAAGATATTAATTGCTTACTTAGTGAGCAAACTATGGATGTTTTCATTAGACACAAACTCATACAACGATTTCTATTTTATTTTTATTATAGCAGTAGGATACTGTTGAAATTATATATCCAAGAATGCAAAGTGATATGCGTAATTTTCGACTGTAGGCAGAAGTTCAACTCGCGTTTTATTTCCATCGGGAACTCGTGCTACCACCAGTCCGCGGCTATAATAATAAATAACGGCAGGCTTTTCTGCTGCTTTAACTGAGCCTAATCACGAGCTTTCATAGCGTCAGAAAAAAATTTAATGAACAGATTTTCGTTCAAATTGAAACTTTTTAAGTACTAGTATTTTTCCCGTTTCAAAGTACTCTGATTATTCGTAGGAGAAAAACCGCACAGAGTCTATCACAGAACTCATCCCTGAAGAATTTCAGACTTAGAAACAGCAAAACAGTAAACCATCAGCGTTGGTAGCGTTCAAGTGTTGATGCTGCGATATTCAAATGATCCTAAGAGTTTTTGGGCCGACTTTATCGATTCGTGTTTAGGATTCTAACTACCAAATCCAACTCCACATCTTTGTCTTTTCTGCACTATGATCAACTACAGACTTACATGTTTGACTGTTCGATCTCACGTCTAGGCGTTCTCTGATGCGGACCCAAAGCGGTCTACTCATTTTGCCAATGTAATCTTCACCACGGATGTCCTTCTCTGTGAGATCCTGCCTAGTTGATCGCGATGGAACGTTGCGCATCCCTAGACGGTGGACAGGGAAACTCAACGCGGAACGAAAGCGAGCTTGTGCTTCCTAGAGACGCAGGCGGACTCAGGGGATAAGCTTGCTTTTGCAGCTCCGATTTGACAAAACTATTTCTACGAGTCAAGTTGGCCAAAACCTTGCAATCAAGCTGCTGGGAAGCACATGGGAGGCTGTTAGGAGTCACCTCCAACAAATATACTCCTCCCGCTCCTCCGAGAGAGACTGGCAAGCTACTTGTGAAAACCAACCTCCCTCGTCCAGAGTCTAGCAAGCTATACATTGGGTACAAAATGCTTCAAACAGCAATAAAAATAGGCCTAATTACCCTGACCCCGAAGGAGCCCTTGGTAAGGCAGCGCCAAGTAGGACGAGCACGGAAAGTTCACTAAAATCTTAAAAGAACTAGGCTGTCAAGATCTAGGCAAACTAAAATGGCAATCTGTACCGACTATGCAAGGACACTTGCTCACGAATCTGCTATAAAAGATCTATTGATTCAAGCAAAAAGGATAAGGTACGACGTCAGTGACCTTCCTGAGACGAGAAGACGCCATCCTTTTTACGCTGTTTATGACTCCAGAGAAGAAGTACCTCTTGGAAAATGCGATAGCAGAGGTGTCGACGGCGCTGCCGACCTCGTTGTATCCAATTTGACTGTGAACATCAATTTATTTGAACAACTAACAAGCTGTAACGGGTGATTACGTTCAAAACGATGTGGTTCAATGTCGGCTTTGACCATATTCGTTACTTACGCATCAATATCAAGTTATAACGAAGGCGAAGTCTTCTATGTGGACCTCGAGAAATTCTTCAGAGAAAATCATGCCTCTTTCAAGGTTAGTGCTTGAGATCTTAACGGGAAATTTAGATTTAGGAGAACTTCTGAAAAACGTCACATCGAGACCCACGGACTAGAATGGAATGAGCAGGGTGAGAAGCTCTCAGAGGTTATCATGACGACCCAAACTATCCATGGTAACTCACAATTCCAAAAGCTCACTCTCAGCGATGGAAGTGGCAGTCTCCCATTGGAAAGTACCATGATAGAATAGACCACATCTTAGTAAATGGAAGGTTTTGCCTAATCGATGTCGCTGTTGTTCCTAAGTTCTACACGAGATAAGGCCATCACCTCCTTCGTGTAACGTTCCGTTTTTCGAGGAGAGGAGAGAAAGCCGCTAAATTTAAACAACAAAGTCCCAAAACTACCAGAAACTGGAATGTATTCAAATCATTAGTCGGCTAATGGGAAGATACCGTTGTCGATAACATCAACGAGGAATAAGGCCAGCTCGTTGAATATCTTTACGCTAGCGCTATGAAAGCCGAGAGTCCTAGAGTCAAAAAGAGACGCTTGTCGAAACTCGAGCTGATACCTAAACGTGGAATCGCGCGAACTACAGGCAACTGAACCCTCGCGTCCAAGCTTGCGAAATGGTGCAGACAAGTGATGAAAGAAGACCATAAAGAGAGGAGCAGCAGCCATGGAACAAGCTGCAAAAGCTGGAAAGACCTTCACAAAACTCAGCGAAGCTTCAGCAATCACAAGACCAAAATCTGCACTCCAAAGCTCCGACGAAACACTTACAGCTTCTAGAATGGCAATGGAAAAAAACCATCCATCACTACTACTCTGATCTCTTCGCTGGCCATGTCCTCTTACCGTCATATAGAATAAAAGAGGAAGAATCCGTTGTTTCACCTGCCCTCCCTTCCGATATCCCACATGCTATATTATCGGTGAAGAGCAGAACAGCACCCGGTCCAGACAGGATTAGAGCAGAGCACTTGAAAAACCTGCCGCCAGTTCTCATCAACAGCCTGGTTCGGCGTTTCACTCGCTACCTCTCAGAATGCAATGTTCTCATCCAGCGGAAAACCAGAAACACCGTGTTATTCTTCGAAAAGAGAGACCCTCACGACGTAGGCAATTATGGCCCGATTTGTGTGCTGTCCGTTTCTATTAACTCCTCATTCGAGTCATCTTAAACAGGATTGATAGAGCTTTGGACGAAGGACATCTATGCGAACAAGCAGGGCTCCAAAAAAGATTTAGTACCATGAAGCACATCCACATGATTATAAGACTCCTTGAAGTTTTACGAGAGTTCAAACTACCGCTCTGTTATACTTTCATTGATCTGAAGAAAGCTTTTGATTCAGTAAGATCAGAAGCGGTCACAGAGACTTTGGATAATCAGGGTGGTGACTCTTGCGAGACATGCGGTGAAAAATACATTAGCGAAAGGGGGGACCATCTTGGGTCCTCATTAAAAAACAGCTGGCAGGGAAATCGCACAGATAAACAGGTAAGCCTTTAGGTGCTGATGGGAAATAAGAACACAAGGTTGAGGACTTTGATGTGGCAGTAAGACGAAATCTTCATCGAATAATGAGATATGGTATGATATGTACGTCTAGGCTCTGACGAAGGCGGGGTCGCCGAAGCATCAGTCATCACAATATTAGATAGAAGTATCGACCTCGTGCAAGTTTTAGTTAAAGAGAAGGAGAGTTCGTCAGGAATTTTGCATTTTCTCACACATGCTGATATTTGGAAAAAATCGGACTTTTGAGCTACATAAGAAATATGCAAAATCATCAATCTCATAAATGGGTTGAATTCTTGTCCTACCCCAACTTAGGGGAGAATACTAACAGCTACATTGCTCTGCTCCTCTTCTATTTCTACAATAGCAGGTGTGCTATTAGCCATCTAGCCATGAACGGGGGCTTGATGACGCAAGCACACATCGACATTGAATCGGATAGTGCAGGGGTTGGTTGATTCCTCCTGAGGGTGTGAAGAACGGGTTCAACCAGCGTTCGAGGTTTTGTTTCGCGTATCACTTACATTTTATGAATATATCGTGACTCAATTTCAAGTGCATATGATCGCCTGCAACATTGATTGTGATGCAGCGTTTTTTATAATTTTGGGTAAAATCGCCAAAGAAATTCCGATTCTCTTAACAAATACGTTTTCATTTTGCAGAAATTATTAGCTGAAAGCGTCCGTGTAAAAAGTCGATCATTGGAATGCAAATCACCATCAATAAAGTACCCTTTTCAGTGCAATATTTCTTGATAAAGCTTTTCATGTTTGATAGTAAATGCGTAAATTTCGCAATCAGATGATAAATAAACGTCGATGTTGCTGAAGGCCGCACTTCAGTTTCATCACTATCAAGTCTTGGCAAATGATGACAGCAAAACTTGATTTAGATCCTAAACAAGGCTATTAGATGAATTATTGATGAGGCCAGTACTTTGGTGCTACCTCCTGCTAAGATCTTATATGATTACGGTCAGAACGTATCAATATATCAATTATTGAACTACGCGGTTGGCCAATCATTGTCTGCAGAGAATTTCCAAATAGTTTAGTATGAAGTTTCTAGTAACGCGAGGCACTGACTATACAGGAAGATACGTAACGAACATTGCACCAAGTGAGTAAAAGCGCTTTCAGGGCATAATAAAGGTTTGAAATAACGTTCAAACACGGTGCTGTTTTACTTCACAAACAAACTTTCCTTTTATTGGGTATGAAAATAATAAGTAGCTCATTTACGATTCAACACGTACCACGAAATCGGTATAAAAATGTACCAACTACTGCAGAATAGATTGGCTGCTGAAAGGAGAACATTAGGTTCTGTTATGTTAGTCGGAAACAACGAACTAACCATTTTCGCTGCTCAAGGATTTTTTCACAAGAGTGTTAGTGAACCTTTGAAAGCATAAATCTCTGGCTAGTTCGCTACACGCTCCTTATTGAAAGGACCCCTTTTATAAATCTTTAGCATCAACATGAAGTCATTTCTCACACCGGCCGCATACTTCGACCACTACTTCGTTGGAAACACGAAAAACTGGACGTATGGAAGATTGAGTAGTATCAGAGACAAACGTTTTATTCGGAGATTTCTACGAAGCTGAAAAAAATATTCTGGATCAAATGACAAGAATTGCACTCCACATATGCAATGTGTCGACGCAATCTATAGATCGTCGTGAGTAATCCACAACAGGCATGACCAACCCTTTCCCCTGCCTAATCTCACTAGCAGAGCCGAAAAACAACGTTTGTGCATATAGAAGTCGTCCTTACCTACCCTGTTACACTGCAGAGAAACGGTTCCCCCCTGAAATAAACACAGCGTTTGAACCGTGGTAACCTAAGCTTTCCAATGGCTGCTCATAGTTTCAGGAACTAGTTCCACCCTGCCGTTAAAAAAAGATTGCACGCAATAGAATAAGCAGAACTTCAGACCTCCATCGCTTATGAAAAGTTTTTCTCCAGCGAAAGGGATCGTTTTTTCGTTTGTCAGCAAATAACATGAAAGAACCAAATTATATATATCGATAAGCAATCAGTATCTTCAACGACAGTCTTCTGTGTAAGGCCTGTGCCAGCTTAGGTACTTTATTTGAGCGGCCTCCATCAAAGAAGAGTTGACTCGATCGGCAAAGAAGGAGACTATAACAAGAACGAACAACTGTAGGCAATCCACCCGACTTTTTGGCTTCAAAATAAACGAAAGGAGTCAAAACGGTCTTTTGATAGAATGTCGTAAACTCCGTAGAACATGTTAAACTAGAGAGAAAACGATGATAGTTTAAGAAAAAAAAAAAAGCCCATCAGCTGACGTTTCGGTGGTTTAGCTTTTTTCAAAGCAATGCGAGGCTATACTGACACGTCGTCTACTTGGTCAAACACTTTTCCAACCTCAGGACAAAATAAACTCATGAACAAATCTTTGTTTCATGTAGTAAACAGTATCTTTCGAACGAATTACATTTCACTCATTCAAATCTTCAAGTTGTTACTGGAGATCAGCAGCGCAGTCTCTCACGTGGGACAGGAATGTGCTCAGCTCAGATCAGTGGAATCAGTCTCAGATGGCACAGAACAATGCTTGAACAGGGCATGATCTTGTCAGAGTTCATAATTGTGCTCATAGATTTTATCTAGTGCTTTAAAGTTTTCTGTGCTGAGGTTCCATATTTCTGTACAAATTTACTGACTTTCGCTTCTAAATCTTATCGGTATATCTTTTTGCCCTTGTAAGCGTATGTGTGCGTAAATTGTCTGCTGCTCCGCCTCCACTGCGATTTAGTTGTCAACGTATCTGAGGCTCGTCGACAAATCTGCAAGATGTATGAATCATTTGGCAGACTTCGAATGGGATGTTTTTGAGCATTCGCCGTACAGCGCGGACTTGGCGCCGAGAGATTACCACTTATTTCGTTTGATGAAACCCTTTCTGAAAGCAAGGAACTCGTAAATGTTTTCAAAAGTGAGTTAAATCTTCAAATTTTCCTCAAATAGAAAGATCCCGAGTTTCACCGCTAAGGATTCTTCAAGTTGTCTGATATGTGACCTTTGTGTAAAGAATTCTTTCAGTAAAGCATTATATTCCTTCCACGCCATCGTGTAAGCTTAATGTTCTTAGATTGACAGTTATTGTGATAAAAATTTCATGCAGACCGGCTGGCATCAAATTCTGCTGCTGCTTCTATGCCTAAGTGGAAGCCTCGATAAATGGCCTCCGGCTATTGCTCCATTGTTAGATACCTGGATTATTGGCTGATCGCCTGTTCCATATAAGAAGAAATAGGATGGTGTTCGAATTCCTGGCCGAATGGTCAGAGCATGAAACATTCATCTGTTAGGAACCGAATAAAAAATGGCTTCCATTTTTGATTGAGTAATCGAACTATCTGAACCAAGTGGCACCGAAAGCCCAGTGACAAAAATCTCTAGGTTCATTATCTTTTCTTTCACTCAAAACGGCGCTTGCAAGATGCATCTTTTAAACAGTATCTAGCGAGAGCACAGGAAAAAAAGATTAGAAAGGATTTTTAGAACTGGCTTGTTAAATAGCCGCTTCTAATGGCTACGTCGAATGTGGCTTTTTGAAAAAGGTTCTAAGAAAATAATGGCTCTTAAGCAAATTCCAGCGATGACAAGTTATACTAGTTTATTCTGCCGCTCTTTTCAATCAAATTCAACTGCAACGATAAAGCGCTGTTGAAAATGAACATACCTGAGAAACTTGATAAGAATGATTGAAATCTCATCGTATGTTCTAAGGTCAACTACTTTGCAACAGCCATATCGTCTTGTATATCGCAGGATTGTTTAAATATGCCCTGATGGTGAAGTTGATGATTTCATCAAAGCAGGTCTTGTTTAAATCTCACCTAAGGCGTCAACTATATTAGAAAAACAGACAGGCCACTCCGTGCCCTTATAAGAAAACACTTATCTGGAATGCTTAAGCCACACCTTACTATGCTCGCATAGAACACTGACACTTAACAGGGAATATTTTGATGTAAAAGCCACCATTCTAGTACAGGAACATAGAACGTCAACACCCAAGCTTTTAGAACTCTTTAGATAAACAGCAAGAACCCAAACATGCCACAAGGGAAATGCCTCGCTATCAAGTGTAGCATTGCACAGTCTACAGACTGCATTGTGATGTGGGAGGGGTGCATTAACAGCTTACGTAATATCTTCAGTAGTCTCCATTTGAACAACTAGATTTGAAGACTCATAAAAAGCGGTGAGCTTATTTGAAACCTGTTTTGTGCTCGATGGAATTAAGACTAAGGGTGGTGGTTTTTTTTTTGGAGCAATGAAGGCGTCGTTGAGTGGTTGTGAGTAGCCCAATCTTTACAGGTTTTGATGAAGGCGAAAAGCTCCGAAACGCTATCAATGAATCGCACCATGATAACCTTGCGCTCGGTGCACGAAGAAAAATCTGTGGTTCTAATTCATTTTAAATTCACCAAAATAACGAGCATGGAAAAGTCAATTATAGTAAAACTCAAAAAATCGTTAGCATTTTTTGAAAAGCTCTTCTAATACCCTGTAAGAGAAAGAAAATACTTGTATTTCATACCCCACCAGATAGAGCTCCTTCCCTAGATTATCAGTAATCAATCGATAACGTAAGCTTCAGTGATTTCAATGCTGTGCTCATTTTTTAAAAACACCGCTTCACTGCTGTGTAACATAGAAAATGAAATCGAGTCCCACATATTTAGCGGCATGTTTATCGGCTAACCTAAGGACTGGAGAATGAGGGAGTAGGTGACCGATCGATGACTTGGCAGGTTAGGCATGCAGGGTGCAGCTTGTCATTCAGTTTGGAAATTTTTTTTTCCGCTGTGGAAAAAACTCCTTATGAAATGATAGGCTCAAATACTGTGAGATTTTCTCTACACGTTCACATGCTTTTTGTGCCTTCAGCGAATTTTATACGTGATAAAATTGAGGACGCGCGGCTGACGTAAAACATGGCTACATTTTGGATTTCTCAACTTTATAATATAGTGTTTTGAATAGTTGTTTATGTAAGGCTGTAAGCAAAGATTTAAGATTCCGAATGATTGCTAGAACTCCTAGGATGAGTTGCTGCACAACGAATGAGGTCGAATATTCATTTGTTTCCTATGATCGGATGCGTCGGCTTTTTTGCAAACACCTACGTAAGGCACTAGGCAAAAATGTAAGCTTCCAAATAATCACTGACATTCTTCTAAAAAGTTCTGTCCATTCCGGCTTCGTTTCTTCATTGCGCGCCGTTTAACAGAAGAATACCGAACATTTTCTGCCTATTCTTTTCTCTTGTCAACGTGTAATGTTGGATTAAAATTCAAGAATAGTAAAATGTGGATGAAACGAGAAAATTCAGATGTATTCCGGACATGTGAACACCCTTTTTGAAAGCTCACATCTCACCCAATGCAGCAACAACACTTTTGCTTTGATTTCCGCGTATCCATGCCGTAACTCAAGCGCTGTCATTAGCAATCATACCTTGACGCGATTTTTGAAAGGTGAGAATCGCTTACTATCCTCATGAGCAGCTTTCTTTTACTGTCTCAGAAAATTTTTAAGTATAAATGTTAGGTGCCTGTGTAGAAATTGTTCCCCGTGTTCAGCTTTGAGCCATCTTCATGACAAAACACGTCCTCAAATTGCATATACCCAGTGATGTAGAGTGATATGCAAAGCTTCAGCGTCAGAAGGGACTTAAGCCCGCAAAATTCGCCCATTATTAATTCCCTTTCTGGCAAAAATTTTTCTTGATTCCATCTTCCTTCATAAACTCTGATAGCGTGACACTATATTCACACAGATCTCGACGTCAATCTTTTAGACTAGATCGTTTTCGTGGTTGCAGAAGTTTCTTGATCTTGTGCCCATGTAAATATTTTTTCGGAGCTTTTCTGCAACTGGTATTTCTTATCAACCGAACTAAGTGTGCTCCATTAGGATCAGGTATCAACTTGCTTCTCTTTTCGAGAAATTCCTTCGTGGTAGAGGAGGTGCGATCAGATCTTTTCGATTGAGTAGCTGAATCTAATTCGGCACCTCTTGAGTCCATCGACAAGCACCCCGTAGTCCTCGGTCCGATCTTCCTCAATCTGCCAGTTACGGTTACATAGAATTTTGTTTAGATTGTTTACGTCGTAAGCACCATGACAACTATTCTTGGTCGATGAACTCAATTACTTTCCAGCTTACGGCTAAATCATTTCTTTGCTCAAAGAAGGCGGTGATCAGGCCCAGTACAGAATGACAGAGCTACGAATGTATCAAGTAAGCCCCATCTTCTGTTTGATAGCATGTGATCGATTTCCGCATGATAAGCTATTAATAAATAGCGTAAATTTCGTAGGTTCAAAAATATACTTGTTCTTTAGAAAAGTCGCTTGAAAGCTCTGTAAAATCTCAAAAAGGTCATGTTTCTCTTTCGCTACGAGCTTTATTACTATCACGCTCAAATTTTTTCAAACAAAGTCTTTTTGCTAACCTTGTTGATCACTGATAAGCGGGAATCTCAGAAGACTCAAAAATAAACTTCAAGATGTGTTTGACACGCGTCACACGTTATCGTATAGATGTACGCTTTGATTTGGAATTTTTTTTTGCAGAATTTCTAGGTTTCTTGCATCGGAATTGAAGAAAATCTTTGTTTCATCGTTCCAGAGCTGCTGCTTTTTTCTTTGATATTGTCGAGTGAACCCGATACTAAGTTTACGCCTAAGCTTAAGCCTCGACAGCTTCCCCTAAGCCCGGAAAGCACATGAACGTGTAGGAAAATCTTGTAGTGTCAGAGTAGTATGAATTGTCTGGAATTTCCTGAGGGGAAAATCCTAAATTCAATAGCAAAGATCGCACTCCACATGTGAATTTCGCCTGCTATCGACCGCATGTTATCGATCCACAGACATCACACACCCCACTCAATCAATGCGAGGCGCATGTGAAGTTGAATCTTATTTTCACTGCTACAGCGCCGTAGTAATTAATCTAGGGAAAAAGTTAACAGTGACAATTTCAGTTACCCAGGCTGTTGAACGAATACTGAAATTCCAATTAAAATACTTTTTCTGGTGAAAAAGTCAGGCAAACAAAAGTGCAAAATACACTACGCTCTTTGAAGAAAAAACCGCATTTCTCTCTTCGCTGCTACTGCTCACCGGAAAAGCGTTTTCAGAAATCAAGCATACACTCAGAAACGCAAATGCTTTAGCTGTCGAACGGCTGCTAAGAGTTTGACGAAAATCCATGCTAGACCAGAACACCATGAAAAGATACCATGAATGGTATACATGGTCCCGAAGGAGTCAGAATGAGGCGATATAACCTCTTAACTTTTATTTACTACATAATCTCTATTTATGGAAGGATTTGTAGTAAAATAAAGACGTAAAAATGCTGGAATACAAATCAAACCTCGAACTCGCGATTGCCTTTGTCGGGACCTACGTGCCCTTCTTTTCTATGACAGTAACAGTTTGCTGATGTTTTGATGGGGTATGCTATAACGGACAACCTGACTGAAATCGGAGATTATCTATGCGCGCTCTCTTTCTATTTGACACAGATTCACAGGCAGTCTAGTGACAGTAAGACCTTGAAAAGAAAATAAACAGTACAATAGGCACTATACTGTGTACGTACGTTGTGTCTCACTGAATGTGAAGTTTTATTAGGTGTGGCGAAATGTGAAAAGTTAATATATATAGGCTGTGAAGAGTTTCATTCAAATGTCGTAGAGAAAGAAGGTGTAAAAACGTGAAGTGATCCATCAAACTGATGCTCAAGGCCATTTGAAAGTGTCACGTCTCACAATCAACCTTCTATAATTTATTCCTGAAAAACAAGAATGTCCCTCACTTTTTCATCTCCCATAGAATTCAATAGGTAGCAGAAACTTGCTATTCATTTCAAACAAATCCAACATTATCGACAAACGCCACAAAAGATAACAAAAACAATACATTTCAACCTGATATGATATGACTTGTTTTGAGCCAATAGGTCTAGTGCTATATAGGCGCCTTTTTCGTCCTACTGGGAAAGAAAGAGGGTGCTACTGATGAGTCTCGCCCGACAGGACGAAATAGGCGCCTACATAGCACTAAACTTATCAGCTCAAAACAAGTCATCCTTACTAATTAATTCGCTTTGAGCACGTCTGTAAAAGACGGTCGCTAACAGAGGTATGCATTTTAATCCTTAAAACTCGAACTCGCTGTATTAACTATTGACCAACGCACTCAACAAGGAAAAGCTGCCCGTTCGCCGATGCTGCAGACTTTTTCTCTGCGCTTAATACTCTTTTATATGGTGCGAGCAGTTTTCTTCTTTGAAAGATGAACTCGGTAACATTACAAACGCTCTCCTCTGATAGGTGTCTTACTCGATGTTACGATTTCTGTGCTCCTACTAGGGAATTTCGCTTGTTGATTTTTCCACCACTTCTTTAGTAAAAATTCCAACTGTTGTCATTGCAGGCAAATGCTTTTCAAAAAATTTTTATGGCTTTATTTAATCCCATTATTCACTGTTGTGATCTCAGTACTTCTATCATTTGAATCGTTTTCATCTTTTTCTGAAACTTTGTGGAACACTAGCTGGGCGTTATTTTCTATAACCTCAAGATAGCCTGACTGTAGCATTTCACAGGGCGCTCGCTGTTGACTGCCGGAGAGTGCTGAGGTGGGATCAGCTTCGTGTACAAGCATCACAACCATTCAGCCACGTTTCCCATTCTCCCCTATTTCATGAAATACTGAATAGCTACTATTCGTACTCTTTAATCTTACTATTCTTGGCAATATCAGTATAATACGTACATTTTCACTTCAACATTTTATCACTTAATTTGATCGCTACCATAGCCTTTTTTCACTGAGCGGATCTCAGTCAATATAGCATTAAATTCGCTTTTTTTTTCTCTTTTACAAGTCATGCTTGATCATAAATATGATAGTAAAAAGTGTTCTCCACTTTTTAAGTAATTGAATGCATACAGTCCGACTCCTAGTAGAGAATAGTTTCAATAGAAGTAGCGCAGAAGTGTTTGTGACTCAACTCTAAACTTGCTACTCAATCGAATTTTCTATATGTGCACTCGGAGAACATAAAACTTACTCGCCGCCATAAAAGCACACCAATGTAGCGTTGTATGCCTCACCAGATCCTGGACATTTCCCCATGGAACATCCGATGCTTGATGTACGGTCCGGTATGGTCTAGTCAGAGAGTCTTTTTTTTCTCAAAGATCTTTTCCGCTAATCACAAAATTTACCGTTCCTCGCTTCCACCATGATTGCATCAATCCCCTCGCCAGATTAGCGTTGCTAACAGTCTTAGGAAATTCACGACTGGAATAGCCAAATATAAAACATATTTAATACTTTTTTTGGGTTCTCCTTCGTGATGAATTAAAATACGATGGTACCTTCCAATATTTCCGCGATTCTTTGAGTCCTCTTGCAGCGTCGATGGACATCCCGCAGTTGCTGTCTTGGCCTCCTTTTCCAGCTGGCAGTTCCATTTCTTAATGTTTCAATAATTTTAAGTGAGACAATTGAATTTGAGTTCTTCTAAGGTGAATCGGAAAATGGATTCACTGTCTGCAAAAATAGCAGAGAAAATATGGAAACAAAATAAAATTTTCGAAAATTACAAGATCTTTAAGCGTATTTTTCTTATGTGCATAAAGTATTGTGCTCTTCGTCTGTTCATCTGCTCCAGTGCAAGTCTCAGTTTCCGATGTTTCACTGAAAAAAATAGTATGAGCTAATACAGTGATGCTCTTAGAGAACTTAAAAGCATTCTGCACTATTATAACTTTACCAACTATTTTCTACTAATATTGCCGAAGAAAAAAGCTGCTTAATGTTTCTATTATAGTCAATCACAAGCACAGCTAAGAATCGATACACTTCGGGCTCATCATGTTTCTTATACCTCCGTGATCAGAAAATTTGTATTCTTGTCTGGGAGCAATTCATATTCATATTCCAAGTAGAGATACAGTCCGCTTATTCGTAGAATAACAGAAGAATCGTCTCAACTATATTCAACAACATTCACCGCAACGGCAAATTCCTTAATCCTTTGGACGCGGCCTTTCACATGACGCGATTCTGCACTGTTCCCTCCCGTGACAGTTGATGCGATTGATCTACTGGTGGACTATCTTCACGGTTGTAGCTTTGTAATGAAATTAGGAGCTTTATCGTCAATAGCTCAGAATTATGTTTAATGCTGGTAAGTTACAATAGAAAAGACTACAAATGCGAACACACACGTAGCTAAGACGGTCGTGAAAAGGTAAGAAAACAATGCATTTTTAATGAACAATGATGTTGCACATTGCATGCAACGCCAATCCTCGACAATTCTGAAATGATCATACTATTCGTTTCGCGTGTTTTTCTAGGACTGCGCTCAAAATTCCAATATATCTGATAATTATTCTATAAGCCAACATATGTGGTCCTTTATGGGCACTTATAGAGCTCAACATATGTGTTTCGGCCTCAGCAGCCTTATCAGCTGTGCAATACCCTTCGTCTTTGCCAGTCTTCTCGGTAGTCCCTTCAGCCCCCAACATAGAGTATGCAACGACGTACAATTAACATACAATACAGTGTCACTTTATCGACTAATCTCAAAAAAATTGGTAATATCATTGATTTATCCCTATCCTTCCAAAAGTGTGAACATTTCTGATATTCACTCATTTCCTGATATGCGATTCATTATCGTGCATCTTTTGTCACTGGACGTGCCCACTTATTTCACATGCGCTGGTTATTTTTTTAATTAAACATGGCCTCGAGAAGATTTTTTAATTTTCATGCAGTTCACACCTTTCTAAATAACTTCAATTTAACCATTTGTATAGGAGTGCGGCCGCCTACCACCGATCCAGAGACCTTTTGAGGCTATGAACTGCTTCCGATGGGCACACTGATCAGTATACATTAGGAATTTTTATGCATGGAGGGGCAAATCTTTTCCGCATATTGCAAAGTTTGTGTCGCAGAAGTTGTAGGAAACATGCTCAAACAGATTTTTTGTGTAAAACGTCTCAAATATCAGAAAAATGCTGATCTGGTCTGCGCATTGTCTTCAAAGTACTCCACATGCTCACTATGAGATCATTCACCATTCATTCTCCTTACAACTTTGCGTTTGAAGTGGCTGACTGAGCAGATTACTAGTCAATCTGACCTTCCCAGAATCTTAAGAAGGGAATACCTCCGAAACTCTAGCCTATGTTATAGTGTATGGTGCCCAATATCATGAAGCGAACAGTGGTGAAGGGATAATGGATGGTGATCAAAGATGAAGTTGTCCTTTAGAATTTTACCTACTCTTTGATGACGACGCTAGATGTGAAGATGACATAATGCGTAGGTGTAAAAACCTGTAACCACCAGAAGAATGGTTGAGCTGAAAAAGACGCTCTGACTCTCGCATGATTGGCGGCCAGCATATGCAATCAGAGTTGCAACTGTTTCATTTCCTAAGAGTGCCGTTTTCCTTTTGACAGATATGGATTGTTACTGCGCATTGGCGAATTTGTTACCAAAGATACTTCAAAAATTTCTCCGATAATATAGCGTTTTTTTCTTGAAGATGAAGTGCTCCTACTATCCTGTTTACTACATAACTGCCAAATAAATTCTCTGTGAGCTTGAAACTATACTCCGAAGAAAATTACTATATTTCTTCTTATTGTTACTGCGCAGTTAGTAAGGTTTTCCAAGAACCAAGCGCAGTACTTAGTTTTTCATTTCTAAATTATGGAGTGACTACTAATATTCCATTGAAAGAGCAGAGAGCATTGAAGGTTCAGTTACCGTTAGCAATGTGTGAATATAGATAGGTTGATTTTGACCATCGCCGAGTGTGAAAGTTTTGATTTTGAATGAAATATCCTGAGCAAAAGATATATGGGTCTGGCCCACGCTTTCTCTAAAGAATTACTTTCTCGAATCAAAGAATGAGAGCTCTATTAAGGCGTATATCAGCTACCACTAAAGACTTCTTCGTCCAGAAATCTTGACAAGTCTTACGTTATTTGAAATGCTTTTTTTGTAATGAAATTGTGCAACACGGTTGAAAAATTATACAATAAGAGTTGGAATGCGTTTTTTTTCCATAGATATATTATTTGTATTGAAAAGAAGGGACTTCCAGCGCAACTATGCGTTATTTCTAGAAAAAATCGCTTATAAAACTCTTTTTGCTACTGTCGATTTTTATGTTGCAATGAAATTTTTTTGAAATCAAACTTTACCTCAGAAATACCAATAAGTTCTCTATCATAATGAGCCAATACACTCCGACAGTGGAACGCAATATCCTTTTCACTGACACAACGTGGTGTAGATCTCTTTCCAGAAAATAAGCCCACTAGTGCAATCTCCAGTTCTCAAACTATTGGATAAGTACTAGTAGTCTAGTGCAAACGCTCTGTTGGCTGAAAGAGGTAAAGAAACACGAGCACATTACAGAGCAAGCGACTGCATCCCGCAATTATAATGAAATGTGGGAAATTTTCGGGCAACAGTAGGTTCTCTTCACTAAAATTACTCGCAGGTAAAACACCAGTGATTTCCTATTCACTTATATCATTGGGGATTTCTTATAGTCAAAAATTTCACTATGCGACGCCAATAAATCCGCTGTGAAAGGTAAGACGTTGCCTTCTTTCCGTTCGTAGAGAGTATTTTAAAGATCTCAGAAACCGAATCTGATTTCAAAACCCACACTTTTCAGGCTGTTGCATAATAGCATCTTTGATAAGGATGTGACTTCTCATGGCAATGTAGGAATTTTTTCTTCAAAAATGGAAGATTTTTCAACAAAAACCTTCTTGGTAATATTCGAAATCAGTAGTATTTTTACTGCTTTTTCCCAGTGTTATGCTCTTTCATATACACCTAAGAGAATTGAGTGATGACCGAAAATATATCACAGACGGGAGTCAAACCAACGTTTCATCCATACCGGGGACGCGTGCTACCACTACAACGCAGATGTACATTGGCGATATCACTTATTGTGGATTCCTTCTTCTTGGGAATCTCTTGCGTGTTTTTTATCATTGACTGATGTTGATGTTGCTTCAGAATCTCAACTTACCCATAGATTCCTTTACATCCATTATGGCGCGCGCCAATACAATTTTGCGGGTATGTCGACGCCACAGTTACAGTAGCTGAGCGTTACCCGACTTTAGCAGAATGCTGCCGTCACCCTCACAGAGACAATCATCAGACAAGTCCACACTCTAACGGACAGTTCAATGCCAAAGACAAATCAAATGAAGCGATATTGATACATATCGGGCATGTAAAAGGAACTTCACCGGCTAATATAACTGTTATATATCACTACTGCAAGCACCAACTAAATATCGACGTCCTCAATACGGATGACGATCATCTTGCGCTCTCAAGTGCAGCGAAGTGTTTTGTGAGCTACAAGCATCCAACGACAGGTCTGCTTGTGTTTTCTTGCGCGTGTTATCACCTATTATTCCACCACTGTTCTAGTAAAGAATCACCAAGATCGACGATCGATTAACATCAGCATAGTTGGAATAGATCAAAAACTTTTTCTCTTGATCAGTTTTGAATAAGTAACAAGGTTATGGAGGTTTTTGACTGAATGATTTGCGAATCAAATTGACCTTCTAAGTTCTGAAGAGTGCGAGCCTCTCCGAAATGTAAATCACTACCATTATTGTATTGATTATGCTTTAATACTACACGTATTGTATTGTATTGTTGTACTGCTTCTCTAATATTCAAATAAATACTGTTGATTAACACCTCCGAATTTCTCAGCAGAAAAGAACTAGTGATCTAGTAAAATGGCTGAGGCTGAGAGTCTCTTGAAATTGCAAGATGTGCGCAAATACGAGAATGCACAACCCACCTATGAGCTTCTTACGGCAACATGAAGGAGCAATAAATATGTATGGGTTCTCAACTCAGCAGCTTAGGACACTCTTGAAGAACTGCTCAAACTGCTCAGTATTCAGATGGTCCGGAACATACTATAAACAACTTGAGGATTGACCATGGGACAGCGACTGGCACCCAGCCTTGCATTGTATTTATGTCTAAAATCGAGGTCCCTGTATTCAACCTCGGTCCACCACTCTACTGCAGATATACTGGTAACTGCTTTGTCATATGTCTAACACAAGAGGACATGGACGACACAATGACTTAACGCACAATCGCAGTACATAAAGTTCATCCGAGGAAAACCCCAAAAAAGTCGAAAAGATTGGCTTCTATTCCTCAACGTTCAAGCTACTCTTTCCAAAAAATGGCTACACCACAAAATCGTATCGAAAGCCAAATAACAAAAACATCTTGGTTCATTACCTCTCCTCTCACCCTTCTCACAACAAACGATCACTTATAAGAAACATGCTTCGCACAGCCTCCGGCGGGTGCATGGAAGGAGAATTGAAGGAAGAATCATTTAACTTGGCACGCAAAATAGCCATCTTCAATGGCTACGAATGTGTAGCACATCAGTTTCAGAGGAAATGGTAAATACTCAAACAACAGAAGCAATGACAATAAGATCCCATTCATCCTACCCTTTATTTTAGACGAGATAAGTACAACTATAAAGGGATGTTTGAAAAGGGTAGGTCTAGAAGAATCGGCAACAGTGATCGAAGCACCACCGATGACTCTCAAATATCGGTTAGTCCATAACCGCCTATACGATTTTCTCTGTTCCACAAAAGATTGTATAATATGCCCTAACGGTAACGACGGAGACTGCATGAGTTCAGGCACAATTTACCTGATTTCTTGCAAAACGTGCGGATACAAATATATAGCCGAAAGGGGAGACCACTTCACAATTGCGTAGATGAGCACCTAACCGGATTGCGTAATAATGACATGAAAACTTCGTTGGGGGCACACTAAATACGTATACCCAACAAGGATGGTTTTGGGGTCACAGTCACTATCCTCGCCTGTGAGTAAAAGACCTCAACGCGAAAAACACTCGAAGCGTTTTGGATCCACACCAAAAGTCCCAAGATGAACCTCAAAGACGAATGCCTCGTCATAACACGTGACATAGGGCTACATATCAGATCCTTCTTCTAACCTGGGTCAAGGGACCCGTCTCTCACGCACAGTCCTCGCCCATGCAAGACTGTGAGCGGTTGGTCCACAACATCTCACAGACCATAAAACAAAAAGGTACAAGAGCTGCCCTGCTGGTCATAAAAGTGCTTGTCTGAGTGTTTTGCATATCAAATTGACTATTTCAGGCTCTGAAGAGGGCGATAAAGTCGAAACGTCAGCCATCACAATCAAGTTCATTGTACTGTTTGTCAGTGCCGAATAAATCTCCAAATTGACAACCTCGTACTTGCATAATAAGAAAGTCAAGGAGATGTTCAAAATTTTGCATGTCTATGAGTTAAGCCAATATGTCTTCGAACAAACGGTGCGCATTGATTATATGGACTACGTTAATTTACCTGCGAAAAGATCTACACAGCCGATGATAAGTCTACCCTCAAACTTTGAATTGCAAGTGACGTAAGATCTTCACCGGAATTGGGTCATGTGTCGTACTAAGTGCAAGACTCCATATGTTGACAATCCGATTTTGAGCTTGTAAACAACCGCTGGCTCAAAGGCTGTCACGTTTGCCACGTTGATTAAATCGTTGTTCAGTTTTCGGTCGTTACTAATAAGATACCTTTACTTGCAAGGTTCTTGCTTGAGTGTATCAATAAGTATTTTTTTTAGAAGTTCCGCCTCCTCATACCACATGATGCAAATCGTAGGCGTTGAAATGCGATTTCGGCATTGTTGAAACCGACAAATGTTCAATAGAGCATCTGCTCATGCTTGGTTTGGTTCGTCGCTCGATTTCATTATCATTTGGGCGAAACGAAATCGAAGTAGCGTTTGTATTCAGAGAGTATGGGTAACTTATTACAAACCCTATAAGAGTTGGCCTACTAAATGTCACCCAACGTTAATGTAATAATTTTTCCCGTTGTACCATAATTCTCACTATGAGTCAAGAAATACAAATCACTAAGTTCTTAAGCATATTGTGATAGCTTGTTGCAGACAATGATAGTTTCAACCACTCAACAGTATGTGTTACGAAATTAACTGCTGAGAATGTTATACCTGGTCATGTTCTTGCCGTAATAGCATGACATGGTGACGTTGATCAAATTATCAGATATTGGGCATTTGACGACTGAGCAACCAACGGATATGGCATCCCGTTTTATCATCTAAACAAGTATAGTTTACTTTTCGTTCAAATCCATTCGAAGCAAAGTCTACCGTTTTTATGTAATCTCTGTACGACCATGAGAATAATATGCGCACCAGTAGAACATTGCGACTGATATTTGCGGGTATATCGAGTTCATCACTGAAATTGTAAAAGTTACCGATTAGTAACTGACTCATTTCAATTTGAAACGGCAACGATAGGGCAAACAGTTGCATACTAATGTTTGAAGAGGATGTAGTAATCGGAGACGCTTTCTGGAGACTTTGTTGAGCATCCATCAACTGCCTGATCTGCCAACTTCTCTAGATCACAACTGTATTCCTAAATGCCTTAACATTACACTGTTCCATTCGTTATGTATTGTCTTTAGCACAATCAACTGCTTATTTCGTTGTGGAAGTAAAATGAAGTAAGCTGAACTCTGTGAGCAATGTGGTTGCACTCATTCAGGCCATAAATCCTGGTTGAGCGCATTCCATTTAATGATACAACCACTGAAGTTACATTTCAAAATTTAGAATAAACTGCTATATTCTAGTGACGATCTAGACTGATAATTGTTATGCAAAGAGAGTTCTTAGAAGACACTGCGCTTGAATTACTCTAACAAAAGTTATTCAATTGCATCAATCCTCTCACAACGAAGACAGTCCTTGACAATGCTATTGCTGCCATTATTTTATTGCTTACTGGAGTTTATTGGAACAAAGAAGTCATCAGACCTACAGAGAAGACTTTAACATCTTCTCCTCTTCTTTTTTCCTTTCTCTTTCTCCTTCTCCTTATCTTTTTCTCTTTTCTTTTTTAAATAGAAAATCCACAAAATTTTTTCAGCCTGAAATCTTCTCAAAGTTAACTTTGTCAAGACAATATCAGTAGAATGTGATCAATAAGAATTTTTCTTACTTACCGCTTCTAGCGGCGGCATGGTTAGAATTATCCCAATAATGATGAGTGATGGGTAAAACCCTGACGTCAGACAGGAATTGAAAACGCCGCGTTGCACCCGGGTGCACCTTCTTGCTATTTGCTACCGGCGCATGTTTTGCCACCGCTCTTTTTACGCTGTAACACATCAACCTCTCAGCAACCAGCCGTCAATGGTTTGACTTGGCAGGCCAAATCGTTAATGATCCCACGTATGCCGACAGATATTGGAAATATGTGGAAGAATGTTGCAAAACAAGTGTCGGTAATGTAATTGGTTGGCATGCGGCTTTGGAAAGAGTGAAATTTGATAGTAGTTTGATTTTTCAAATCTCATACATAATCAGTGTAGCCACAACAATCAGCGGCACACTATCATGTTTTTCTTATCATGTTTTATCATCTTATCATGTTATCTTATCATCTTATCATGTTTTTCGAAGACATTTAAGCCTAGCTCACGGACATACAAAATTTTGGACCATCTACGCGCCATGTCTCTCAACAGCGCGTGCGTAATGGAGTCCTTCGATATCGGCACTTTATAAAAAGGCATAGAATAACTTTGCAATGTGAGCCACCCTCGAGCTCTTGTAGATAACGAAAAAACTATAAACATGTACAACAATTTGAGCTAAAAACTTGTAAAAACTTGATGGAGGAGATTTCTGAGTGGAAGATCCTATCCTCATATAAGAACTTGAAACTTCTGCACGTATAGTTTTTGAAGAATGCCATATGAATTCTAGATTTATAAATAATTTTCTAAGTGAATTGACTCGTTGACTCGTTATCACAGATGCTTTCATACTACATTATGAGCTTTTATTTTGATATGGAAAAGATGTTATACATTCATGTAAACTCTACATTTTTAATCGTTGCATGAAGTATTTATTGGAAGACTCTCAGAAGCGGTGAGTGTGTGTGGAAGCTATTTTGCTTTCGATGTAAGTGAAATCAAAGTTTAGTGCTTATTTGGCTCTGTGGAAGTAATCAGTTACCTATATTTCATACATCTGTCGATGCGCTCCTGAAAGCGAACTTCTGCCCGATACTTTCTGGCAGCTAACAGCGAGCGCTCTATGGAACGGCACAGACAGGCTATACTCGAGATTGCTAGCTAGGAGGCTCACTCACTCAATATTCTACTACGTTTAAGAGGAAGGCGAAAAAACTAATCGAATACTAGAAGTACTGGAATCGACACAATGAAAAAATAAGAAACACTGTAGAGACAAACGAACAAAATATAATTAAAAAAAAAAAAACATCGCATACTTCAATCCACGATGTTTCGTGGAAAGCGATATCTGGCAAAGCGCCGACCTTTGTGATCAAAAAATACAATAACAGGAACAGTTAAATAAATTCCGTGAGAGTCTCTTAAACTTTAGGATATCATTGATTGTTGTACTATTGCGACATTTTCTTTTAGTGAAACGTCAAGGACTTGTGAAGGAACAGACAAAGCGGTAAAAAGTGCGATTCTGGATGCACATGAAAAGATGATAAAGAAGAGCCTGGTATCCTTTTTAGATACCTAATTTCCCTTTAATATTCTTTTTTTTCTTTTTCTGTGGGCATTAAGTTTGCGTTATTGGTAACATGCTTGACCTCTACTAGAAAGAATCTATTTCTTTTTATGCTGATTTTATTGAGCTTCATTTGTGATTCTTGTCATGTTGGTGTAGCACAATCATGAAAAAATCACATAATTTTTACGAAATTTAGAGCTGGAGCTGCGATTTAGAAGAGGAAGCAGTACAAGCCGCTGCTAGTTGCCCATCGACGCTTTCTAATAGCTTTAAGAGTCGTGGAAATATTGCGAGGTTTCGAACTGCATTGCCTTCACTGTCAAAAGAAATTTGTCTAAATAGTTCACACCCACATTTTATAATTTCAGCGGCACTCTCAGCACAAAAGTTAAAAGCCCTAGCAGTCTCTTCCTGACCAAATTCTTATTGAAAAAATTTCCGAATGGAAATCAGCATGTGGTAAAGTTTTTGAATTCCGACAAAGTTTCTTGAAACAAAATCTTTGTGTGATTAGGAGGCACTAAATGATGCGTCGCACGTGGGTTGCTCTTTGGTCATATGTGAAGATACAAATAAGTACACATTGGTGTGCCTTTACGGAAACAAGTAAGTTGTATTTTGTGAAACAACATCTACGCAATAAATATATAGCTAGTAAAGATATGTGAGTAAGGACTTGCGTTGAGCCGATAGGTCTAGTGCTATATGGGCGCCTGTTTCGTCCTATTGGGACTCATCAGTAGCACCCTCTCTCTGTTCCGTCAATCCCTTGAGACTAAATAATTCAAATGATATTCGTTTTATTAACCGCTAGTCCCGCCTGATGGGAAAGTTTTGCACATTGCTCTACATCAATGGGTATATACTAAATGATTCTTTGAAGGGATTGAAGCCAAGTAAAAATAATCACCCCAAGTCGTATGATGGTATTACCAGAAGTTGTTGTGATCGGCAGTCGAGCTTGAGGCTTATATAATGAGGTATAGCAAAGGTATATAGCTAGTATTTTGAAAACACGCTGGTTTGGTGTTTTCGTGTTGACGTTGTTTTTGTCTTTCAGAGAAGACACTTTGTTTTCTTTCTTTTCACCAAGATTTAACTTCCATTCATACCGCTTTCGCTAACTTGCATTAGCCCTGCTCGTAACACCTCTCTTCAATGCGAGTCGAACATTGCTGTTTATCAAGCTGTCATTGCTGCCATGTGGACAGTGTTCAACAATGTAACAATAAGTAACAGCCTTCGACGGACCAGAACTGTGGTGAGGTTCAAAGTTAGCCTGGCGGACCATCTCCGGGTATGGAGGGTGAGGTAAAGAGGGCTGGGCGAGCCACCTTAGCAACCATCACTGGGTCACTCTCAACATCAGTAGACATCTTGAAGTTATTAGAAGAATAAAATTATCGTCATTCATTCATTGAATAACAACGACCATTCATTTTATTCTTCGTACTAACTTTGAGATATCTAGTGATGTTGAGAGTGGCCCAGTGAAGGTTGCCAAGGTGGCTCGCCCACCCCTCTTTAGCCCTCCATACCCGGAGATGGTCCGCCAGGCTAACTCCGAGCCTCACTACAGTTTTGGTCGGTCGAAGACTGTTATTCATTGTTACATTGTTAAACAATGTCCACATGGCAACAATGACAGCTTAATTTAACAGCAATGTTCGACTCACATTTAAGAAGGTGCTGAACGAGAAGGGCTGATACAAGTTAACGGAAGCGGTAATAATGGAAGCCTCAAGATCGGTGAAAAGAAAGAAAACAAAGTGTGGTATCTAAAAGACAAAAATAACGTTAAGAGCTAAAAGGCGAAATTAACGAGCTTTGAAAATAAAGGCTTACGTCGGTGGTGAAATCAGATATTAAGAAAAAAATCACGACACCGGCTTCAGTTGAATCGACAGCAAATAAAGCGAAGGCAGTCTGAACTCCGTATTTCGCTAGTAAGCTTTAGCAGGGAATGAGATACATCTAAGAGTGCTAAGCCTTATGCAGAGTATCCGACCCCGGGCGGAATTTGAAGTTTTGTTCTATTTATACCGGTGCACATGCTTCCTTTATCTGTAAGATCATTTCTTGTTGCACTTATGTACTCGACAAGCAGAACGAATGTTGGCCAAATTCGACAACACTTTGGAAAAATTGTTCTCCAACTAAAAGTCACACAAACCTTGTTCATGAGGAGTGAATTGATTTTGAACGCCTCAATCACATACAACGCAATGAGTAGAGCCAAATGCTCTACTTACGTCGAAATCTCAATACGTACTCGAGATAGTGGTATTTTGCAATCATTATCAGCTTCAACCCATCAGAGAAATATTTGTCAACAACACCAACAAATGAAGCTCCCATTGAGAAAAACGAGGCAGAAAAAACGGCGAATGAAGAATCTATTCTTGCTCACCTGAGCTCAGCCAGTAATAATTGAAAAAGATTTTTTCAGCACGTAATCGAGGTCCATCGAAAGTTACAAGGCTTGTTTTCGCTTTCTTTCGTTGAGATAAAGTACGAACAATGAAGACGCTTAACCGTTTTAGATTGTGTAATGCTGTCAGCGAACTCCGGCTTCACTTTATGTTTCAGAATGACGTTGAAAAAAGGAAAAACGTTCTTGTTTTTAGGTAACAAACAACGCAAAATCAATGCAAATGGAGATATTGAATAGGAATGACCACCAATGAAATAATCTTTTTTTCTGTGATAATCCCTCTGGTCTAAATATTTATAATGATTGCAGTTTGGTTTTCCATAATTTCCCTGATATGAATGGTTTGATTCAGCTGATGAACTCACAATATTGTTGTGAACTCGATGCAATGTTTCTACAAGTACTTTTGTTTTTATGAATGTTCTGATGCTACCATAGTATCCTCAATGATCGAGAGAGTACCTAGAACAGTTATTTGCTTGAATATGGATGCCGAAATGTTATCTAGAGTGAAAATATGTAACGACTTAGTACAAGCATCAGTAATACTGATTATCCAGGGGAGATTTAACGAGTTCGGTAGCGCAAATATTCGATAGCCCATAAAAATCAAAGTGGCTTTATATAACAAGATGAAGAGCACAATCCGCCATGAGTGCATCGCAATAGTAAATGCATTCATGATGTGTGATTGGTCACTCTTTACAGACAGCACATGCAAGTGTATAACCATAAATAACCATGAGTAACTGTAAGCAGACGTAAACTACAACACTCCACAGTATGGTTTTTTTCATTTGTGCACCTCATTATCATGTCATCATGCCTGTTGATGTGAAAGAAAGCATGTATTTGCAATCTTCAACATGAATGACTTCTTTTTGTACTTGTGATTAGTCACGTAATCCAGCTTAATTTGCTATTTGACCTTTTCACGTCAACTAATTTTGAGTGTGTGTAATCTCCGTAATCTTATTGTGAAATCTCCAACCTTAGTTTTAGCTTGTTCATCTCTAACCTTAAACCTGCCCTTTAATGAAATGCATATAAGTGGCCAAAGCCTAATGATAGACTCTTTGAATCGCTCTTCAACTCTCTCTCTCTTTCGCTTAATAGTAATATCGACTACTATCGCAACGGTTTGTGCTCGCCGTTGTCTTCAATTTGCTTTATTGATTGATTGAATAGTGCTGCCGCTGACGGCCAGTGATGCTGAAGTCTCGAGTGAATATCAGATTTATCTTAAGGGATAAAAGGCAACCTAAAAATTTACACATAACTGCAATAATAATACGATAAGAACATCACAATAGAAACGACGTCTAACTGCGTAACTCATAATACTGTGACATGGTTAAGTACTAACTGATAACATGAAACGATATAATTGAGGATCGATTGTTGAATGAAGTGAACAGATAAAGTGAATCAGGACTGCAGGGCTTGACTATGCGGCGGACCTCGGGATGCAGTTATGCTTGTACCGAACAATACCTGAACACCGTGGGGGCCAGTGGGTGATTATATACGTTGGAATTATACCGAGCAATTATATACATGGACTGGACCTCATCCCGGTGGCGGGTCAAATAGAACCCACAGGACATGGTCCACCACCGTAGTCGTGAGCTCCGCTTACAATCCGATGAGCTTCATTAGTAACTGATATGACTGCCACGATGATAATACGGTAGCTGCCGTGGTCGCGCCCTCTAAAGGACTATTCGCGTTGGACCGCATTACTTTCTTGTCTCCGGGATCCCATGGCCCTCGCCCAGAAAAGTAGCAATGGCTCCGTGGAACCGCAACGGCGAGCACAGACCGTTGCCATAGTAGTCGATATTTTTATCAAGTGGAAGAGAGAAGGAGAGTTGAAGAACGAGTCGCATCAAGGGGCGGGTTTGAGGCTAAAGTGAAGCAAAGCTGAAACTAAGGTTGGAGATTTCACAATAAGATTACAGAGATTACACACACTCAGAATTAGATGACGTGAGGAAGTCAAAGACCAAATTAAGCTGAATCACGTGGCTAGTCACAAGTACATAGAGAAGTCATTCATGCTGGTAGTCACGAGAGTGTTCAAGCACTTGCTATAAAGCATCACTACAAGAACATGTTCCGTACAGCGACAAATGTGTGCACAGGTAAAGAACACAAGGCAGAATCTTCAAGCCTGACGCGAAAAATAGCCATCTCTATTGGCTACAATACGGTAGGAGCTTTTCAGATCTAGAGATCTAGATTCTTAGATCTAGAGGAAATTTACCCAAACGACAAATCTGGCTAAAATGAGGTTCCTTTCCTCTTGCCTTTTTTATCTCTAACGAAATAAGCACAGCTATTGAACGCTGCCTAAAAAAAGCAGGTTTAAAGAATTCGGTAACAATAGTTGAAATACCTCCGAAGACACTAAAGCACCAATTAGTCCGCAACCAACTGTATGATTGCCTCTGCGAAACCAAAAAGCCTTTTGGATACATAGCAAAGGCGCAAAAATGAATCGAAACGAGAAGTGTGTCGCAATTACGCGTGACTTCGAACCATACTTCAGGTTGATTTTTCCGGCCTGAGTCAGGCACAGCCCACTGGTGCACTGACACTAAGCAGCTGGTACTCAATAAATAATTGATTGACCCAAACATCAAAACGGTGAGTGTTTTAAAATGAAGTTTTTACTATGCGATCCAAAATTCCTTTCCTAACGTTTTCTGCTAGGGTTATGGAGGTTTTGGCTTAGTGAATTGTGGATCAATATGATCTTTGCGGGCTCTAAAGGAGACGATCCGCCGAAACGTTAGCCACCTTGAATATTGTACATTAACGCTGCATTACTAATTGTATTGTTGTATGCTTGGCTAGTACTCAATAACTAATAACAGTAACACATGGGAACGGCCAAACGGAAGAAAATACTCATTTGTTTAAACCATGCCGAGGTTAATAGATAGTCGGTCTTAGGACTTACCATAAACATTATCCATGGCGTATCGAAAGTTCAACCGCCTTTCGATGCCTAAAAATAGACATACGGAATCAGAATATACTTAAAGAGTGTATCAATATATTTCAGTGACTCACAACTGAGAAAAGGTAGACAACATTCGCTGCATTATAAAGAATGTTGTCTACACTTGTAAGCCCTCTTGGACGCTTAGTCTTCTTTGAGCACTCGCGATTTGGTTGAAGAGCTTAGGGTTTCGCAGCGGACCGTTCTCAACAAACCGCATCAATTTGATTTTATATTGAGAATTATCCCAAGTGTTTATCTGAAGAATATAGCTTTACTTAAAAAATAGTCACTAACGTTTTTGCTGTCAATTTTCGCATAGAAACAAACTTCAAAAATTTCCCAAAACTTTCGCCTCAACCTTAGGTAATTGCTATCGGAAACCACTGCTGTCGAATAAAAGCTCTATTTGTGTTGAGTTGCTCGTGTATTGAGCGCCTATTCTTGCATCTATTCTAACATTTATCTGTTCTCACCGGCAAACGCTTTGGAATTTTCTCTTGTATGTGAAGTTTGTACGAGCATGGTAAAATGTGTAAAAAGAAAATTTAGGCTGACGCTACTCAGTAGTAATATTGTGGTGTCCGGTTATTCTCACTATTGTGCAGTTGATAGTATTATGATAGTACAATTTCAACGAATCCTTCGTGCGCATGTGACGTTGAAAACATTTCGGTCGTGGAATCAAAAAATGCCACATCAAGTATATTATCCATTTCCAGATTCACTACGGGAATACTTTCTTTCCGATATTTTTCTTAGAGATCATAGCTTATATGCTACCACAAAAGCGCTCTACCACAACGCAAACCGTTTCATTGAATCCTGACCATTTGGCCACTGCGCCACTCATTCTTTGAATATGCGAATCACAAGTATACGATTTTTGTTGTGTAGCCGATAATGTTCTCCGTTCTAAATAAATCTAGATAAAATATATGACACTCATACTTGAGGATTTTCCCTACACGTTCAAATAGTTCTCCTACTCAATTTTCGAATGTTTATATCTAAGCACAGGCTTAGGTTTAGTGGCGGGTTTATCTGGAAATATTGGATGAAAATGAAAAGTCTAAGTGTTACAGTAATAAAACAAATCTTTTTTCAGTTCCAAATGAAGCTTGGCAAAATTCTCGAAACAGAAAAATGCTTGAATAAATAAGAAAATTCACACCAACGCGCGGTGCGTGTGAAACACAGCTTAACGTCCCGCTACAGCGCCATAAAGAAGGTTTCCGAATACTAAGTAAATTTTTGAGTTGCTGAGATTAACGATATTCAGTGGTCACTCTTAGGTTAGGGGAATGTTTTGTTGGCGAAATATAAACTCGAAGATAACAAATTTGGGAAGTGCGTAAGAAGTACGATTTTATTTGAAAGGCACAGGGTTGTAGGGAGGCTTTTCTAGAAATGAAGTACGTTTTTGAATTTCGTAATTCACGTTATTTCACCTATTGAGGGCCAGGACCCAGAAGGCGTGTCTAGTCCCACCCCAATGGCCCCCTTACAACCAATCACGTCCGTCCTTCGGTAGATCATCGTGAAAGTGACTGGAATGATAATGGTAATGATGATAGTGATGAAAGAATGTTTTAAGCATTTTTTGGAATTGTTAATGTTTATCACGAGGTTTCAAGAACAGTCGATCTTATGGATTGATTTTGGTTACCACCGAAATCCATCGACTAAACAGTGGTGATGGACCAGTGTCATTGTACACTATGCCATCACCACATACCACATACGCCTCCCTCCTTGCTACAATGCACGGCTTAATGTGGGGCGGGGGTCACTGACGAGGAGGCCGAAACCTCCGAAACACCGGTGTATGGCCCTGGCCTACCAACCTCGTTTAGGCTTAAAACATTCTTTTTTTGGAATTATTTTAAATAAACATATTTTCTTGATCAGAAAGATTTGCTCTGTCTAATGGGTGAAATTTTGTTATAAAAAAACTTTTACCGGGCGAGAAATCTTCAAATGTGAAGCAACATCTTATTTTGACTGGTACGGCGTTGGAAATAAGCAATATGAAAAATAAATATACCTTGAAACGTTACTTGATTTAAGCTATCAGATAATTATACATTCGTCCGATAATAGCAAAGAATACGCTTCTACCGAAGGCTTTGGATAGCAGCGCCACAATAGAACAGTACTACTAATATCCAGTGCGGAATCTTTATATGCAAAACAGCATTTTATTTTGACTGGTACGGCGCCAAAATAAGCTGTCCGAAAAATTAGACATACCATTAGAATTCACTTGAGTTGAGCTATGAATAAACCGCAGAAACGTTTTGCAAAATCGAGAAACACGTTTTTACTGAAGGCTCTAAGTGGCGCCGCCATATTAGAACAGCACCAGAATTTCTTTGGCGAATATACCCAAATTAGGGAAAACGTTGCATCAGAATCATTTTTGCAGGCGGTTACACACACTAAAGATTAAGCAATGATGTATGCAAAAACCCTGAGTGATACGCGAAACTGAACCTCGAACCCGTATCTCTTAGCCACAGGAATGTGCGCTAATTACAGCACTCTCAGTTCAGCGTCTATGTGTGCATAAGGAAATAAGCTCGTTCAAGGCTAGATGCCAATGGCTCCCATACGTACAAGTAGCCGCTCCCTATTCAGAAAACCATAATGAAAGTTCTATTCGTAATATTTGACTCCTTGAGTAACGATAAGATACCTGCGACATATAAACTTTACCTGTAATTACCAATAAACCACCTATGATGTTTAATCGGTGAGGTAAAATTTTAAGAGAGGAATGCAATATTCTTTTTGCTTTTACAGCGGATTATGCTACCTGTTCAAAGAACCAACTACACCTCCACAATCCTTGA
Source organism: Parelaphostrongylus tenuis (assembly GCA_019055375.1). Taxonomy (NCBI): domain Eukaryota; kingdom Metazoa; phylum Nematoda; class Chromadorea; order Rhabditida; family Metastrongylidae; genus Parelaphostrongylus; species Parelaphostrongylus tenuis. The sequence goes on from JAHQIW010005320.1 coordinate 124,302, forward strand.
GAAATACGCTATCGAATGACTAGTGAAACCTCGGTTAAGTACCATATACAGGTCCCAGCCGAGCCAAGTAAGGCAAACTGAATGTGAAACATAATCTTATTTTCCCTGCTACAACGTAATAAAAGTCTAATTGAAAATAAAAACATATCGATGAAATTGGAGAGGTTTAGACTTTTGAATGATCATCAATCGCTTAAAAGAAAACTTTTATCTAGCGAGAAAGTCCTTCAAACAATTGCGTATCATACTCGATACGAGTCGTCTTTCAGGGGATGATGAGACTATCGAAATGCGTGAAGGAATTATGGGGCAATCAAACATATGCGATATGGTGCCAGAATGCGCGTTTTTACGGAGTTCATCTTTGAATCGGCTATTTGAGCTGTTGAAATTTATGGAGAACCATTCAACTGCATTTCCATCAATCACCTTGTGGCTCGAATGTTCACTACACTTTACTACTACGCAATTGCCAATACGTCATGCAATCGACAGTGAATCACACTCGACGTTTCGAAAGAACACCACGGTGATAGTCTGACCGAGCTTAAGTGTAAAAGATTTGTTGTTATCTCCTCTATGTACGGGTAGATACTCAAAGAACTGATTGAAAAAGGTATCATGCATCTGACGAGGCTGAAATTCCGAAACAAGTGTCTTGCACTGTATAACTGCCTATAACAAACCTCATGAATGGCTCGAAATACATTGTTAGACTGTACTACTTTACTCCTGAAATATTCCCATTCACTACTATTTATAGTTGAAGCAGCTGAACCATTACAGTACTCCGCTGCTAGAAGGTTGATGAAAAGCTTCCCATTTCCGTTCTATTACTCTACGTGGAACCTGCAGTTAGCCTACCTGGCTACAGTGAATTACTCAAGATCAAGTGTGTAGCTTTCCAATAGATTAGATTGCTCATCTTCCAATATTCAGATCATGAAGGTTTCGAAATAAGACTTTGTTTTGAGAAAATTTTTTTAAGGCGCTACGGGAGCGGGAAGAAAATCACGTCTCACCCTTACAGTTTTTGCCGCGTGTAAGAGTCATAAAAGAAAGAAAAGGAGCGTATAGAAAATTCATGTCATAAACACAAAAGCACAATTTTCTTGAAAAAAGAAAAGACAGTTTCCTACCGAGTGGCGGAGAATGCGCTTCGCTTACGAAAAAGATAACCCCTAAGGTAAGACGCGTACCAGCTGACGTACATGATTGCTTGAAGGCTTTTCTAGTTGCATAAAAGCTTTCCTCAAGAATTTTGGTAATCATTTAAAAGTTTAAATCTCTCCGATTTTAACAATGTATTTATTTTTAGAAAAACCTTTCATTACTCTGCGACAGTGATAATTAAAATATGTTTCATACTCAATTTCCTTCATTTGCTCGGCTGACATGACTCTTCACTGAAGCTTTATTAGTTGTTAAATAGTCCAAATCTAGAGGATTTTGATAGTGCAAATGGTTTTTTGTAAACTCATCGCAGAAAGTTGTAAGAACAAAAAGAAAGTTACATTTAACACCTAACATATTTCCTCACCGCTTGGACGTCATAGGTGACTTATTGGTAATCATAGGCGAAGTTGGTAAATCAAAGATGTTTTATCGCTACATAATAAATGGGACATCACTAACGAACATTTTGTAAAATCTTTTTGATATAAATAATGATTCCTTCTTCCGGAAATCTTCATTTTTTTTTGTGGTAATACCATGATACCGTAAAAATCAAACAGATTTTCAGCTGCTATTGCACATTTGTATCGCCTGTCATGCAAGAACGCAGCATGGAAGCACATGTTTTGCGACTAAACATTCCTAATAGAGATCTGTGCAGAGCTAATTCCAATATGTAGCACGAGTAAGTGTAGGAAGAGCTCGCGTTAATCACTGCATGTGTTACGGGTCTCCCCTGTCAGCACCCATATTCAAAGAAAAGTATTTTTCGCTCTCTCGAGACATTTTAGTAGTCATTCGATAGCTTAAATCTCAAATAAATTGGAGGTGTACTCTATTTTTGGAATGGTTTCCGTACAGTGTAACCGTGTGCTCAAGAAAAGTTATTTAATACTCAAGCATCTTTCAATAAACAAAGCTTATCCAAAAAATAAATTCAGTAGTTCTTCGATAACACAAAATTCGGCAAATTTAATAGCGTTTTTGGTTTTCAAAGAAATCTCTTTATTGCGCTGCAACACTGAAATTAAGATTCATTTCACATGCAGCGTGTGCCTTCCACGGGTGAGTGCATGCATATTGTAACACTGGCATCAAGCCGTCGCTGTTCAATAACCAGTCGAAGCTCAAATATCGGAAATTTCAATAGTGTGCAAGCAATAGTGCTCACAAGCTAAGCCTCTGAAAAATTCTCCTTGTGAGTTGTAGGAACAAGAATAAATCAGTGATGCACATATGATTTCTTCCAGGCTTTCACGCCCACTCGGCAGCGCAAATCTTAGAAATTTCAAAGATAGGCTGTTTTGAGAGAGATTTCTTAATTCGTCATTACAGCTAGAAGAATACTGAGTTTCACACTCGGCGTGCACCGGACGCCACATGTAAATTGCGCTCGCGATCGACACGGCGCCAAATGCGAAGCTCAATAATCTTTTTAGCTGTAGCAACACACTGAAACCTTCTTCTCAAAGGCCAAGCTTATTACTGGGATTGTTGAGATTTGTGTTATTGAATGGTTATTGAAAATCTGAATGAAAACCTCCATCCAGCGGAAGATGCTTGAGTATGAAAGAGAAATTGGTGCTTATGTGTTAAGCGGCGACAAATTTTTGAGCCAATCCCATTCGCTGAACAGGAAATAATCATAGTAGTGTTTGCGGTCATTTGGAAGCTTAAATATCTGCCTACAACTATACGTTGCCGGATTTCTAAACACCCTTTTAGAGCACTGTATCATCCAAAAAAAACCTTTATTTCTCACTTGAATTTCGCCTTCATTTCTACACATTTATAAATCGCTAGAAGCACGAAAAGCATGTCAGCGTGCACAGAATTTTCGCTGTGTCAAAATCACACGTTTTTAATCTGAAGTTTTTGTCTATCAAGCAAAAAGAAATCTGCACTATAGTAACAATAGTTGCTGTCATTTTAACTCATAATGCAGCAGATCAAGCGATTGTCTAAATAACAAGCCGTCGCTGTCGCATGCCTTCACATTTACTCAGCTATAAACTTTTGCGGCGACTTTGCTCACTGGCCAACTCAAAGAGCGAGTGAACGGGGGCAAGATGAACAACCGACCATTTTTGGAATATTGTTATACAATATGGGAATTTCATCGTTTCAACAGAAACTTCAGATAAAAACGTAGATCAGATGCTACGGAAAACTGTCCACACGCTGACATGCTTTCGCGCTTTTTGCGATTTATATGCGTGGTGAAAATAAAGACAAAAGGCGAATGAGAAAAGAAATCTTATTCTGAAAGCTCTAGCGACATTAAAGGGTGATTTAAAAAATCGGCAGTGCATAGTTGTAGCCAGAAACATGAGGTTTTCAATAATTATTGACACTTCTATGAAAACATCTCTGACCAGCAAATAAAATCGACTTGAAAATTTGTCGCCGTACTACACATAAGAACCGAGAATTTTTCTTCACCTTTACAGCATAAATAGAAACCATTTGAAAATCAAATACACCGTTCAGATTCTCGATATTCAACAGCCTCGAAAAGAGATAAAAAATACTTCACTTGAACATGGATGCAGATGGGAGAGAAGCACCGAGAATACTTTTCTGGAAACACGTATTTCTGACTAATAGAGTGCATAATGCCAATGTTCTAAGCCTTTTATTCAAACACGGGTGTCCTTTACCGCTTAGGATTCTTCCACTATGTATAAGTACTCAACCTTTTCTTGCTTATCTCAACTCTCAATAATTGAAAATAAACGAATGGTTGATATAAACTTCGTTGTAGTGAGAGTTTTTGATGAACACTTATCGAATACAACAGATATAATAATTTTTGATAAATTATTAGCTGTTCTCCAATTTTTATCCATTATTATGATTCTTAGGTCTTGTAAAACTAGGGAAGAGCACAACTTAAGATTTTTCATTGCGATCCCTTCTCTAATGTAATACAGTTGATTGAATGCCAAATTCAGTACAACTGCGTAGTAAATGAGCGTCTTTTTCTATAGAAAACACATAGAACCAAATCAAAAGCATACAAGTGAATAAAGATTATTTTATTGTATCATCGTAATGCAAGAAATTCGAAATCTTTGCCAAGCGAAGAAAAAGCCCTCAATTAAGCAATGTGCTTTTCAGAATCAAACAACAACGAAAATCCTGCAATTCACTTTGCGCTATGGATTTCTATAGCCGTCTCGGAATTAACTGTCGTTTCCATGGAATGGATTTCGGCGATGGATCCCTGGCCGGGCTTCGTACTTGTTGATTCACATTCATTATGTCAAGAAACCACGGAATATCATATGCATGACCAGCAATGTACCATTTGGGATATGTGCTGGGGTCTGCACAACTAGTGAAAACGACCATCTAAGTATCTATGTAAGTAAATAAGTAAGAATGCCAGAAACAAAATTATTTCTTGTGTATGCGAGAGCTGTATGACATGCTAGAACTCTTCTTCACTTATAAAAGCTGTACTTACTCCAAAAGCATAAATGTGCAGACTAAATCGTAATGTGTCAACTCGAGAAATGCAAGATTTCTGTTCGAGACGGAGGAAAAAACCGAAATTGAATAACGAAAGTCGTGCACCGTTTTGCGAGTCGCTCTGCTCGAAGCGATTTCCATCCTCATCCCAAAAGGGTTATCCCCGTTTCAGATGATTCCATGCATATCTGGTCTGGCTTTTACAATGACTCGCCGTGGCTTATCAGTGTATCGAGTCAGTGCTGCTTATCCTAACAAACAGGTCTGATACTAATTTACCAGCCCGGGAGAGACAGATGACTTGGGCAGCCATGAGAGCGATATCGAACCGTCAACCATGTGTGGTACCCAGAGCACCTCCAAGCACTGCGCTGCATGCGCTCGTGGATAGTAAGAAAGTGAAAATCGAACAATTGATAACTGCAGCATTTTCTCTTTCCTGCTGAGAACGCTCTTGAGATACCAAGCACCAACTAGGCAAAAGATTGTCAAGCGATTCAAGATCGTTTGTATACTGAAGTAGTTTTTGAATACTTTCAATAAAAACTATCTTTATCAGGAACGGTTGGTTACTAATGTACCCTCGCTCACAATGAAATAAGTAACTCTGAATGCTTTAACTACGTCGATTAGGTTGAAAAGATAATTCGATAAACGATTCTACTCTGGAGTTGAACAGGTTAAAGCGGATAGTTTCGAAATCGCTTGATAGGTTCGAGGATATAGTGAAGAGATTGAAGAACGCCCAACTCCTTGTCCACCTTTTCGACCCAACGTTTATCTCTGCTATAACGTATTCTTATAACATAGTTGCTAGTTATGCATGCTGAAAGATCACTTGGCGTTAATGACGGTGCAGTCTAAAGATTGATGCTGGGGCATTCCTATTTATCCTGTGGGATAGAATACCGAGAACGCTCATACGTCAGTGAACGAAATTCAAAGGTACTATTCTACACACCAAGCTATCGAAGATGAGATAGGCTGAAGAACATATTACGTTTTGACGACGGCCGATGAATAAGAGCTGTTACCGAGATTTTTTAAACGACAAGCGCACTACAGAAACACCAGGGACCTAATTTTCCTATTTCCTCAATAAAAGATTTAGAAAATATCTGACATCTATCGGTCTGGACGAGAGGGCTGAATGGATTATCCATTAAGCTACAAGGGTAATAGAGGAGGTATACTCGCGCCTTCATAAATAGCTTAACTATCAACGGAGATAGTCGCTACACGTAATGTTTCACATACAACATCAGTAAACAACAGTAAACAATTTAATTTAAAAAAATTAGAAGTCTCACTCTCAAGGTCCACTCATTAAAAAAGAAGTCTCATCGTGGAGAATTCTATGCAAGATAATCATTCTTCACAATAGCTCGTATTTCTTTTGGATACCTTTGAGAGTGAAAGCGTAGCTATTATGCGGTGGCCATGATGGAATAAAAGATGAGTCGGAATTTTTTTCCCTATTCATTTTGAGGTGGTTCAAGATTATTTTATTTCCAACGCTAAACTCTAGAATCAGTAGCAAAAATGTGCAGTAGTCACTGACAGAACTCTATTATCAGAATGAAGATCAAGCTTTATTGACCATCGACTGACAAGATTCAACAGGCAGAAGTCGTCTCTTTGCTCGATCTTGTGAATGACGTCACCTATGAAATTGTTACGTCCGCAGATGTTGCTGTTTCTTCAAATGTTGTTGTTGAGGGCGAAACTTTCCTAGAGGGTTTGGAGCTGAAAATTTTATATATTATAGATAACGTGGACGAGTTACACTTCTATGGACTATAATAGTTGCTTAACAAATTAGAGACGCAGAAGTACAAGTGATTACTTGTCTTTTCGTTATAGAGTACGGATTTGCAAAGAAGAAGATTTTGTGGGGCAAGAAAATTTATTAGACTTCCAGTAGTCATTTGAAAGCTGAAATTCTCGGAAAAGGCTGTAAGCACTTTCTGCGCAAGCTTTTATACAACGCTACAGCATTATTGATAATATTGTGTTTCGCACGCGTTGTAGGCTTTTTCACGTTTTACGCGTAGTGCTGTACAAAAACATTTGCGTCAGCCGGGATTCGAACCCAGATCCCACTCTTTCCGGGAGCGTATGCTAACCGTTGCACCACCGATGCTCGTTTTACACAGTTTTCTTTTTACGCTATAACGCGTTGTCAGTGGCAGTCAAATAAAAAGAATTCTAACTGATTATCGATATCGAGTGTCTGCCAACGCAAGGGAGTTCAGTACCGATAGCGGCTGCCCCGCCAGACCGTCGACGGTTGGCTGTTGGCAGACAACGCGTTATAGCGTTAAAAGAGTGGTGTGTAAAACGAGCGTCGGTGGTGCAACGGTTAGCATACGCTCCCGGAAAGAGTGAGATCTGGGTTTAAATCCCGGCTGGTGCAAATGTTTTTGCACAGCACTCCACATTATTGGGTGTTTTATTTAGTTTCACAAAGTTGTTTTTACTTCAAAAAGGATTTACTATCAAATCGAGGTCTTACCAACGGTTCGAGTTTTTTTAAAATGCGAATTCTCACGTTATAGAATTTTAATGTATAGCGTTGAAAGTGCTCTTCCTTCCATTCGCTGCCTAGTTTTCTACAGAGTTTGTCATTTTTATTAGTAGAAGTAACGTAGTCTGATGTGCTTACAACCGTCGACAATAAAAATGTCAGAAGACATTTGGTGAAATTCATGCTGTGTTACGATCTAAAGACGATCAAAATGTAATACCGCAATCTGGAATTACCCGAAACAGTTGAGGAATCGTAAACCATCTCAAGTACTCTGCTTCATCATAGGAATGAGGGTTACTCAAGGCTCTGAAGAGATATTTGATGATGACTAAAGCAAGCTAAAGGGCAAGGTAAGGCAGTGATCAGTGATTCGGTAATCAGCAAAGAAAGCTGTTAAGCATGGCGCTTGTTCGACCTCTCCCTCAAAACTCTTCTGCAGTGAATCACTGATCTCCTTGAAAACTACCTTAACTCGACCACCATCAAGATTGCATCCGGATTTTTTCCGAAATGGGATATTCAAAACTTTTAAGATGTGAAGTGAAATATAAGAAATCCTCAAATCTCACGTGTCTCGCCATGTCAACGAAAACGTAACGACAGGTCGTGTAAAACATTAATAATTGCAAGCTTCCTCTATAATGCAAAGTAGATCGCAATTCATAAGAAAAGGACTAGCGTCATAAACTTTATATAAAGTCCTAAGTTTTTTACAATTGAACTTTTCAACACAATTGATAAAGAGAGTTTATCTGGCCATGTTTGGACGTCTTCGTTTCTTTCAGCAGTGATGTTAAGTTAATTGCGCATAATCGTTCGTTTTTATTGTGAAACGTCGCATTCGCTTTCTTGACTTTTTCGGTAAAGAGTCTTCTGAAAAAACCTCACCCGCGATGTTTTTATACAAAGATGAAGCGTATGTTAATCAGCTAATCACTTGTTGGTAGCTATTTTTATCATCCGGCAGAAATCTGCACAAGTTGCTATTATCACTAGCTATCTTATGTCCAGCTAGCCAAGTAGGACACCACCGAGCGAAGGTGTCTTTGCCCGAACGATGCTCTACCGAGGAATTTGACATAAACGAACGACATTGAAGACGAAATTCCACAGAGGACGAACGGCTATAGAAAATTTAAGATCACCGGTTTTGGAGAAGATGAAAACGTCGAAACGTCAGCCGAATAAATCTTATGTACTATTTCCGTGGGTTGGCTAAGTCAAGGCATGCAGAAACTGTTATTGACTGGCAATGCCGAGACTGGAGGAAGGTCGGTTTTAGAGTCACCAACTGTGACTTATCTCAAACTGGTTACACAGAAACTTCAACCTTCTTTTAAATGCTTCCTTATCCGTTGAAGCTGTTCGGGACACAGTAGGCTAGGAAGATTTGATCTTCGGAAAACATGAACTTAGCAATATCCAAGAACAATCTGTAGAACGAAGTTGTAACTCTAAAATCATAGGAGTCAGCTTCATGAAGAGCGTGGCAACATTAGTGTGATAAGACAAATGTGCGGAAATTGTCAAGCACGTTAATCTGTGGGACCAGAGCAATGCAGAATGCTGTTTTTGAGTTCCTTTTATTCGCACAGTAACAGCTTTGGTTAATAATTTCATAGAGTGCATTCATTGAAATGTTAGTTGCTCGTCATCCTTGATGAGTTTTGTCGATTCAAGGTAAGCACCACAAAAGCTGTATCAATACTATCTGGATAGGAAAAAAAACATATCAAGACAGAAGAGATTCATGATTGGTATAGAGACTGAGCTTTATGAATATTGTTCTACAGTGACCATGTCCACTGTGTACCTCACCACTGCTCGCCATCAATGACAATTTGTCAATACCGAAGAACGGAAAGGCTATACACTGGCGGGATTAATATAAATAAACGAGACGGTCACTTCCACACTATAAGCGCGGTTTTGACAGTTGTATCTCGCTATAGATCAGAACAAATGACCATCTCCAGAAACATTAGTTGAGAGAAAGAGTTTATTCTCAAACAGTCAGTTCCAATATAATGTCACCTTATCATCGCTTAGTTATTTGTAAGCAGCATCTATGTGTCCAAAAATGATCGCAGATGAGTGAACACTTTATTTACCGTTATAGCAACTTTCACAACGCCTTATTGCTATATCTTCACTCTTTTGACTTACTGCCATATCAAAAATATCGACCATCTACGTACCACGCTCGTTACCAATTTCGGGAGGTCAGGCTCCTGCCTTTTCTGACGTAGAGTGCAAACAGTCCATAACTCAAGCACTTGCCACTTTAAGCGATTCATATAATGTCTGATCATTATTATTCGCAGAATCATTGCTGCTCATTGCCGTAGCGTTGTCACTGAATGCCAGAATGCCGTTCACATATAGGCCTATGTTGATACGGAGCAGGAGCATTCACGTCGGCGGCAGAGAATATTATAATGGACCATGTGTGATCTGCCACCGACAGCAAGATATCCAGTCTTCTTTTCGATCACCTCGCTCATAGCCGCCAAATGGCTTATGATCCACCTTGACCCCTAGAACTTTGGATACAATCACCCCACTCCACACATTTACGAGGTACGCGTGGTAGTAATCCGCGTTCCACCTCCTAGTCGTGCTCTACAGCCGACCATCCCGTATACATGCATTGATTCAAGATCATATTGATTAATCATCACTAAGGCTGCCTTCCTTGACATTTTTCGTTACTCATAACGTTCTTTTTTGCTTTCACCATACGTGATAACATTTGAGGCTTGCGGAGATCTGTTATGGCACTTATACATTGTAAGACACGTGTCTCGGCATTGCAGCTCCAGCGGTTGTACAGTTTCTTCCGTTACAGCCAATCTTATGTGAGGAAGACCCCCTCTCCCCTCCACATATAAAGGAATTGACGGCGAGCAACTTACACTGCCACTGGGTGAAAAACCACGCAACGGACAGTGCTGTATAGTCGACTGCTCGTGGCTGGTGAAACGTATATTGTCATGCCTTTCTTTTTACTGATTTTGAAAGCTCGTCGAAGGCAATATAATCTGATAATAAATTTTGAGTCTTTCATGAAATTTGTCATGCCACTTCAACCACGAGCAATCGACTGTACACGCTCATCATCGGATGGTTTTTTCACCTTACGGCAGTGTAAGTTGCTCGTCATCTGATCCTATCTATGTGAGAAATCTCCTACAAGGTATAGGTGTTCCTTTTGGTTATCCGGATGCAAATGAAGAAATGACCCCACTCTCTGGACAAGGACTTCCCATTGCACTTTCAGTCTTTATTAGAAACCTCAATCTCTGACTAGTGGGCTACATGATCGTTTCATTGAAAAGCCTTTTCGCAACTCTTTTGTAAAAGGAAGACATTTTTGTATTACACACCTCTTTTTTGCAAGAAAGAACCCTTTATTTAAACCATTAGTAATCATTCGGTAACGTAAAATTCAAATAATCCAATGCTGTGTTTAATTTCTGCAAAGACCTTTATCTGCGGATGAATAGGGAAAATGCGATTGATTCACATACGCGTGCATTTGTTTCTCGACTAATCTACGGGCCGGCAGAGGTGAGCAGGGTGGACGGTGCGCGGTTGAGCAGACGAATAGATTGACGGAGCTTAGGCGGCTCACATGTGAAATGCGATTTTTGCCATTCAATATAGGATTTTTATTCTCCGCTTCAAAAGATTCCCCACATAAAACGCATGATTCTCATATTACAAAATTTCGTCTTCACCCCAGTTCTAGTGCTTTTAGCGAGATATTAGTGAAAAGGCACAGCCGAAACGTAAACATAATTTTATCTTGAACTTCACATCATTGTAATAGGATTTTTCAAAAAACGCCCATGTACGAGATCAGTAGAGACTTAGACTATCATATGATTACACACTCTTGCGAAAATTTCTTGCCCAACGAAAGGGGTCGTTTCATTTATTCCCAGATCACCGCAAAAGACTGAGATGCTTGAAACAAAAACCGCCCGTGTAACTGATGAGGCTGAAGGGCCGAAGCAAATGTAATCAGATTAAATTGCTTTGTGCAAGTACTCAAGAACAGTCGAAAGGAAAGGTCTTACCCTACCCTTGTCCATCATATTCGAGTCCATCACTCTGTCGATTCACCTAATGACTCACTGTCATATGAAGTTCGTCGCCACTCTTATCTCTCTTTACGTAGTGTCTTGACCCTCATCATATAGTCGTCATACGTTCCTTTGTGGTCGTTGTATAAAATTATGTTTATCGTGGATGCCAAAAAACAATATCCGTGTAGCACACTAGCACTTTTCTTCATATATGAGAGCCATACATGCTCCAGAAGCAAATGGGTGTGCACATTAAAATGCGGTAACTCGAATCAGATCGAGAAACTCAAAGCTTTTTTTTTCAAAATGGAGAAAGAAACTCAAAATAGTATTGAAAGTCGTGCGCCGCTCTGCAATTTACGCTTCCTGCAGCGAATTTTAATACTGTCCCGACAGGGCTGACAATGTTCAAATATTCACATTTCGCATGTGGCCTAGTGGTTAGAGGTGCCCTGCGTCGCATACGAGGTCAATGGTTCGACTTCACGCCCATAACTTGCCAAACCATCCATCCATCCAGGATCTGTAAATTGGTACCAGACTGGTCTCAGACTTGCCTGGGAGGATAAACAGCACTGATTGGGTTTAGCGGGAGGCCACCGAGAGCCATTCTAAAGGCAGATATGCATTCAATCACCTTGAACGAAGTTATAACTTGGAGAAGAATGCATGGCGCATCCCCAAGGAGTTGATCAACACCGAGAGCTTCACCCTTGTATTTATTTACATTTTCGAACACACACTGTACGGTCCTTCATAGCACGTAGATGGTCGATATTTTTGATATGGCAGTAAGTCAAAAGAGTGAAGATATAGCAATAAGGCGTTGTGAAAGTTGCTATAACGGTAAATAAAGTGTTCACTCATCTGCGATCATTTTTGGACACATAGATGCTGCTTACAAATAACTAAGCGATGATAAGGTGACATTATATTGGAACTGACTGTTTGAGAATAAACTCTTTCTCTCAACTAATGTTTCTGGAGATGGTCATTTGTTCTGATCTATAGCGAGATACAACTGTCAAAACCGCGCTTATAGTGTGGAAGTGACCGTCTCGTTTATTTATATTAATCCCGCCAGTGTATAGCCTTTCCGTTCTTCGGTATTGACAAATTGTCATTGATGGCGAGCAGTGGTGAGGTACACAGTGGACATGGTCACTGTAGAACAATATTCATAAAGCTCAGTCTCTATACCAATCATGAATCTCTTCTGTCTTGATATGTTTTTTTCCTATCCAGATAGTATTGATACAGCTTTTGTGGTGCTTACCTTGAATCGACAAAACTCATCAAGGATGACGAGCAACTAACATTTCAATGAATGCACTCTATGAAATTATTAACCAAAGCTGTTACTGTGCGAATAAAAGGAACTCAAAAACAGCATTCTGCATTGCTCTGGTCCCACAGATTAACGTGCTTGACAATTTCCGCACATTTGTCTTATCACACTAATGTTGCCACGCTCTTCATGAAGCTGACTCCTATGATTTTAGAGTTACAACTTCGTTCTACAGATTGTTCTTGGATATTGCTAAGTTCATGTTTTCCGAAGATCAAATCTTCCTAGCCTACTGTGTCCCGAACAGCTTCAACGGATAAGGAAGCATTTAAAAGAAGGTTGAAGTTTCTGTGTAACCAGTTTGAGATAAGTCACAGTTGGTGACTCTAAAACCGACCTTCCTCCAGTCTCGGCATTGCCAGTCAATAACAGTTTCTGCATGCCTTGACTTAGCCAACCCACGGAAATAGTACATAAGATTTATTCGGCTGACGTTTCGACGTTTTCATCTTCTCCAAAACCGGTGATCTTAAATTTTCTATAGCCGTTCGTCCTCTGTGGAATTTCGTCTTCAATGTCGTTCGTTTATGTCAAATTCCTCGGTAGAGCATCGTTCGGGCAAAGACACCTTCGCTCGGTGGTGTCCTACTTGGCTAGCTGGACATAAGATAGCTAGTGATAATAGCAACTTGTGCAGATTTCTGCCGGATGATAAAAATAGCTACCAACAAGTGATTAGCTGATTAACATACGCTTCATCTTTGTATAAAAACATCGCGGGTGAGGTTTTTTCGGAAGACTCTTTACCGAAAAAGTCAAGAAAGCGAATGCGACGTTTCACAATAAAAACGAACGATTATGCGCAATTAACTTAACATCACTGCTGAAAGAAACGAAGACGTCCAAACATGGCCAGATAAACTCTCTTTATCAATTGTGTTGAAAAGTTCAATTGTAAAAAACTTAGGACTTTATATAAAGTTTATGACGCTAGTCCTTTTCTTATGAATTGCGATCTACTTTGCATTATAGAGGAAGCTTGCAATTATTAATGTTTTACACGACCTGTCGTTACGTTTTCGTTGACATGGCGAGACACGTGAGATTTGAGGATTTCTTATATTTCACTTCACATCTTAAAAGTTTTGAATATCCCATTTCGGAAAAAATCCGGATGCAATCTTGATGGTGGTCGAGTTAAGGTAGTTTTCAAGGAGATCAGTGATTCACTGCAGAAGAGTTTTGAGGGAGGGGTCGAACAAGCGCCATGCTTAACAGCTTTCTTTGCTGATTACCGAATCACTGATCACTGCCTTACCTTGCCCTTTAGCTTGCTTTAGTCATCATCAAATATCTCTTCAGAGCCTTGAGTAACCCTCATTCCTATGATGAAGCAGAGTACTTGAGATGGTTTACGATTCCTCAACTGTTTCGGGTAATTCCAGATTGCGGTATTACATTTTGATCGTCTTTAGATCGTAACACAGCATGAACTTCACCAAATGTCTTCTGACATTTTTATTGTCGACGGTTGTAAGCACATCAGACTACGTTACTTCTACTAATAAAAATGACAAACTCTGTAGAAAACTAGGCAGCGAATGGAAGGAAGAGCACTTTCAACGCTATACATTAAAATTCTATAACGGGAGAATTCGCATTTTAAAAAAACTCGAACCGTTGGTAAGACCTCGATTTGATAGTAAATCCTTTTTGAAGTAAAAACAACTTTGTGAAACTAAATAAAACACCCAATAATGTGGAGTGCTGTGCAAAAACATTTGCACCAGCCGGGATTTAAACCCAGATCTCACTCTTTCCGGGAGCGTATGCTAACCGTTGCACCACCGACGCTCGTTTTACACACCACTCTTTTAACGCTATAACGCGTTGTCTGCCAACAGCCAACCGTCGACGGTCTGGCGGGGCAGCCGCTATCGGTACTGAACCCCCTTGCGTTGGCAGACACTCGATATCGATAATCAGTTAGAATTCTTTTTATTTGACTGCCACTGACAACGCGTTATAGCGTAAAAAGAAAACTGTGTAAAACGAGCGTCGGTGGTGCAACGGTTAGCATACGCTCCCGGAAAGAGTGGGATCTGGGTTCGAATCCCGGCTGACGCAAATGTTTTTGTACAGCACTCCACACTATTATTGGGTAACCATAACATCATACCACTGCAAGTGGCAGTCAAATAAAAACAGTTCTAAATAAAAAACATTTTCACTTTCAACTAACTTTATCTAAAGGAAGAAAACTGTAGAAATGTCATGCCTGAGCTTTGCATATAGAGCTCAGAGGGTAATTCTAACGCAGAAGTTGATTAATAATGGGCTTTCATCCAGAGGACACCACAATGTTTTCAATGTATCGTTGGATTTGATTGCTGCAATATTTGCGTTTGAATATCTGAACAATCATTGCGGTTGTTGATTGTGTCTAGCAAATATATTAGAATAAAATTCAGTGCTGAAAGAGATTCATATATTCAAATTATTTGAGGTGGAAGTTTAAGAGAGAGTGCAACGATAGAGAGAGAGAAAGAGAGAAGGGAGGAAGAAATGTCAGATCCCTTGATCTTTGATAAGTCGTCTAATTCTGGGGTACTCCGTGATGAAAGAGCCATGATCAGCTATAAAGCAATTATGTTCGTACTATAGAGTTGACACTAGCAGAGCAGTCGGGAAGTAGTGTTTTCTGAAAGCCCTTGCTTATTAAATAATAGTACAAATCGCATCTCTTCCTCATACGCTAGTAGCACGTTATGAATTTAAAAGTACACGTACAGTCCCATAGCGATCCATCGGTATGCTCAACTATGAATCTCCATTCGAATAACTGCTAGTACATACCTAGATGATTCAACCAGCTTCAGTTCACTCGCAGACCTACATACATAATGGATAGTAACGAGGATAATCCAGGAATAGAACGACCTAGTGTTATGACTTTAGAGCTACAGCTGTGATCTTGAGAAAGAAGCCGATCAGGCGGTCAATGGATGCCCAACGAATCCTTCAAACGCATCAAGTAACTACACGATCTTCAGGCATTAGTATGCAGTTGCTCTTATCACCGCAGTTAGTTGAAATCAAAGCAATCAGTATGTTTCATGTCTAACATTTCAGTGATGAACTTGAAGTGCCCGCAAATGTCAGTTAAATGTCCTCTTGATGCGAATATTATTCTCCTGATCGTATGGAAATGAGCTTTCCAAGGTGAATCTTTTGAAACATATTTAAACGAACAAGAAACATTTTCTATCAATTAGATGATACGAAAGGATATTGTAAACGTCGGCTGCTAAGTCGCCAAATGCCCAATGTCTGATAGCTTGATCAATGTCACTATGGCGTGCTTTTATGGCAAAAACAAGACTAGGTAACACTGTTTCCTTAGAAAATTTGCAGTGTCTGCATGATGATGAGCGATTGGAATCACTACTTTATCTGCAACAAGAAATTGATCTACAATGCCATGAAAGATTTGCTAAAATCGAATAGTCTGAAATTGTGCTCATATCTATGGCTATGTAACAGCAGAATATAACGTGACACTACCTAGAATTAAAATTAGTCATAACCCTTTGGCTTGCATGGGAATAACTCTTTGTATGTCTAACTGGCAAGGCCAGACTGTCTGCTCCACTTCCTCTGCGAATCTAACTCCAGCATAAGATTCACTGCTTGTCCCACTCCTTTTTATCACTAGGCACCCCATCCATCGCGAAGAAGCTTGCTGACAATCTGCAACTTATAGCAACATAATATGCTATTGTAGGTACTTTCATTGAAGTTGTTTGGAGAGACGTGAAGTGGACAAGCAACTGTCTCTAGGGCAAACAATTTAGTAGATGACTTAAACATGAATTCTCATTCTAAACTGAATTACATTAGAAATCACCACATTGTCATTCAAAACGCAAGGAAGTTGGATATGCGTTGTTACCCCATGGGTCTACGTTTTGTATCAAGAATTAGAGAAATATTAGACTGAACGTTTTTTGTTGTGATAATTACGTTGTAAAAAATCGAACCAGCACCGTTTTGCCCGTTGGACGAGGTGCCGAGTAGCAGAGAAAAGTGAAACAAACATTTTTTTTTGCACTATTGGGACTGCGTGAATAGCTGTCGCGCGCCGCTTCAGGTTTCTACATGCTCTATCGCAACCCCGGAGGACTCTCAGATACAAAGGATCCTAGGTCCATTTTGCAGCCAGAAGGAGAGGTGATGATGAATGAAGGTCAGCTGAATGCTGGATAGACAAAGCAATCAAACACGAAGCGAGTTTCACTACAGCTGAACACCAAAGTTTTGAAGGGAATTAACAGCAATATTCTATAAATCATAGCGAGCAAACACACTATTTAGAGGCAATCTTTATGACATGCGAATAACAATTCAAAGAAAAGAACAAAATTAAAAAGGAATTCAGCACTGCAGACAGTAATTATAGCAGAAAATTATAAAAAAGTTTTCGAGTGATGCACAAACACACCCCAATTTTCATTACTTTATCTAGGTATTATTGGTGTTAATCACGCCGTTATGAAGGGCAAAGCTCTCGGCGTTAGCAGTAGCCTACCGATGTATCAAGTCAGCGCTACTTATACAGGCAAGTGTGATGCCAGTTTACGAACCCGATGGGATGAATGAATCGGTGAACTATGAGCGCAACATTGAACCATCAACTTCGTGGCCCTTACGGTCCATGGCGCTTTGAATGATGTATACGGGTGACATAGAAGTAGGGAACAAGATAAAGTATATTTTGTTAAGAATGTATATGGTCTAAGAAAAGGTATTTCATACCTGAACTTATGATTTGAATGAGGTTCTAAAACGTGGGTTACGCAGTGGCAAATGATCAGAACCAATGAATAGCCTGACGCCACCTCTTGTGTTTTTGCGACCACATGTAGCTATATCAGAAAAGATGAAATGTTACAGAACACTGTTTTTGTTATTGATTCAGAAGGAGATGTACGCAATACACTGTCTCTGCTACAACTAACTTGTTCTCAGCGCTGCACACGCATGAATGATTTGCTGAAAATGAGTGCCTAGTGTTTATGATATACTTACAGTTACGCCGTTACCGAAAACGGTTTGCCACCTTGACTTCAACACTGATTATGCATTAATATTGAGAAATTTTCTGTTGATTTACACAATCCGTTGTCACATTTTACTTTGCGATACCAATACTTATAGCACTCAATTCCTCTCGTCTTCTCGAACGTCGTTGGATACTGGTAGAGCTTGTCTCATTGCAACATCGAGGATAGCTTGGTTGTGGCGTTCCATAGGGCTTTCGATGTAGACAGCTGCAGACTGGACGAGGGCAAGGGGACGGAGATCGCTCCCGCACCACCGCGATTAGCATCACAGTCACTCGGCTACGACCTCCCATCATTAGAGATATAAGCCCCTCCCCCAAATTCACAATTTCGTTCCATTCCCATTTTGTCGATATCAAGAAGGCCGATCAAAATTTCATTTTTAGACACCTTGCCATAACCATGAAATCTCCCACATGAAAATAATCATAATATGTTAACTCCTCATTGTAAGGAACAGTGAGAGAATGGGAGGTAGATAAATGGTCATCACGCGAGTTACACATCGCAGGCACAGTTCTTACTGAGCAGCGATGATTCTCGATGACGATCACATCGCAATCAACATCCTTAAGCCAAAAGGAAACAAACGATTGAAGGAGTAACACCTGGGAATAAATTCACACTAGCAATCCGTAAACAGATTGGCAATCGTTGAAGAATGGTTGTTCTGAATTAGAGTCGAAAAAATGCTTAATTCTATTGATTGTGTGTGTGGATGACATTCGCTAAAAATATCAGGAAAACTTATATTAAGTCACTCATAAATCGGTAGGAAAATTCGATAACTTCGTTCCATCAAATACATTCCATTCAGTGAAAATGAAGATGAATCAGAACTTTCGCGAGCGTGTAATGGGACAATAGATGATGAGATGAAGGAATATTTGCTAGACAGGTATAACCGAAGGTTCAAAATGAAAATGGTATCTATCTTTTTTGTCTTTTATCATTCATTTTCTGCAGGAGTTCATTTTCAATTTCACTTTTACTTTGCACATTCTATTCAACCTGAAGACTTCTTCTCAATTTTGATGTTTAAATTTGTTAAGCGAATCATCTACACTACTGATCCTCTTTGGGAGACGCTTTAGCTGCATCACAAACTTTCATAAGGCATTAATCATTCAGAAGTGGGACCGTGATCTGGAGCGGAAGGCTCGGCTAACAGTTGTAGGATGCCCATCAACGCTTCCAAACAAATTTAAAAATCGCTGGAGCTTCGGGAGGTATCGAATACAATCTATGATATTTGGATGGAAACTAGAAAATCAGTAGTTACGCCTATTTTTATCAATTCAGGGTCACTGTCAAAGTTTGGGAGCCATACTATTGGAGACACGACTTTGGTGGAGAAGCAACGCAAGTGAAGTGGTAAATTTCAAAATATATAGAAAATTTGAAGACGACAAAATTTCATTTGAGTAGATGAAACAAGAGAATGTATCCCGCTTTTGGTGCGGAATGGATGACTGCCTGAATCCAATGACATGCACACCATAACCTTACTGTGTTTTCACAGAAACGAGTGAATTGTACCCTTTCAAATAGTTCTAGCGATAATAATTCGGTAAGAAACTGGGCAATGCAATGTTCGCAAAATGTCATCTAAGTAAAACCACAATTTTGCTAGCTGCAAAAAAAATGGGCTGTCCAAGTACACTTATTTATTAAATTGATCAAATCTTCCTCGTCATTCCGCGCAACTTCGTGAGGAAGAATTTTTTACTGCACAAAAGTTTTCATTAGTAAGTTAATAATCGATCAAAAGCTTGAATTTTAGTGGACTACTACCTACACTTTTATATGAAGAGCCTTTTTACAGTGCTGCAGCATTTGAAATCAAACTATGTTTCACACACGCTGTGCGCTTTTTACCATTAACACGCTTAAATTTCGTTGGGCAGAGAACTTTCTCAAAATAATTTCGATCATTACATACTGTAATTGTTGGAATTCGAAATATATGATCAAATATAATTACCTTTATTTGATCGCATTTAAACGGTGATATAATGTTACAGGTATTTTCAATGATAGTAAATTATATGCAAAGCTTTCAAGTAAGACAGGACTACATGGCCTTCCCCGCCGAATTATTGACTGTTTGTTACTAACAGATTGATATGTTCTAGCGCAAAAACAAGGGCTGCAAAACAAGCGCCGGTAGGGCAGCTGGTCTTGCACGTGCCCTCGGAAAGGGTGGGATGCGGAATCGAGTCCAGCTTGACGTCAAAGCTGCACATCATTGGGTATACTGAAAAATGTACTTGATTTTCTCAATAAGAAGATCCTTCCTACAGCTCTGTAGCATTTAGAATGGAATTATTATTCCTACGTGCCTCGCGCTTTTATTGATCTCGCGATTATAGTTGGTTGGACATAGCTTTGCCCCCATCCTTTCCTTAGCGACTGAATATCTTTATTCTGAAAAATTTAAGAAAATATGGCCTAAGAGAATTAGGTGGTGAGCGAAAATACGGCCTCAGACGGGAATAGAACAGGCAATCCATCCGTACCGGGAACGCGTGCTACTACCACTACACCACCGAGGCACATGTGTTCCACAACTCATTCTTCAACATCTCCATGTTAGTCATCAGCCACCAACCTTCAAAAGATCTGGTCGGGTATGCGATTTCGCTCTATACGCCTAGTTGAGCTGCCAGCCACTGTTAGATGTAATACTCCGAAATTCTAACATTTGACCTGTTAGCCTGTAATAACCAGTTAAAGGTTAGTGACTAATGGCTAACATAGAAATGTTGAAGAATCTCATTCGTTGGTGGCGCAAATGTGTCTCAGTGATTTATTGGTAGCACGCGCTTCTGGTATGGATGAATCGCGGGTTTGACTCATGTATGAGGACGTATTTCTGCTCACCACTCAATTCTTTTAGGTATATGTGTAACATAATAACACCGCCAAAGAAGCAGTAAAAATACTAGAATTCAGGAAAATGTGGCCTTCAAAAAGCTTCTGAGGGTCTAATGAAATGGCTGACGTCAGGGTAACAAGCATTTGCAATAGCATATGAGCTGCAACTATCAACGTAAATACCGAAAATGAAAATTTTTTCGTAGTGAATTTGGAATTGAGAGAAATATGCAACACAGCGTTTCTGATGTGAGGACTTGTTATCAACGTTACAGGGGCACGAATGAATCACTGAAAATGTATTGCTTGTTATCCTACAATAACATTTACATCCGTGTGACTAATGAAAATAACGAGATACCTTGATGTTACTACTGATTACAGATTGACATTCAAGACAGTAGCTTCTACAAATCCGTATTTCTGTGCTGTTTCCATTATATTAAGTCCTCTCATAAGTTCAGTTTCATAGCATCAAACATTGAATTTATCCATCAGAAGTATTTAAGAGTTCATGATTTGGATACTATTCAAGTGCGAATTATGTCGTGAACATTTGGTATATAACTTGCCTATACTTGCTTTAGGATGAAGACGTCTTGAAAACAGATTCCCTTGGTATTTATGCACGAGTGGCGCGCAGGGAAAAATCCCAGAGGACGGCGTGCAAGATTAATGGAGCTTGCAGAGATCATACTCCCAGAAGGAACGGCTGGGAAGTGATTCGTGAGGTTAAAACCTAGAGAGAGCAGGTTGAGGAATCAGTCGTTCTTTGGCCGTCCGCAGAAAGCTCCATTATTCTTGCGCTTGCGCTGCCCTTCACTAGCATTTTGCCCTACGCTCCTATTCGTACATGAACAACAAACGAATTTGCTCCTACGACAGCTTCATATCAAACAAGTATAGACAGGTTGTTTAGCAAGATGTTCGAAAGAAAATGCTATAGATCCTTGTAACATGAGCAACTCAGTACAAATACAGCTTCCATTAGACAGAAATGGCTTCCAACAGCTGTCATTTGGCAATTCAGCGAACTCAAGTCTAAACTTGCGCCAAGAAGGAAGAGCCCACTGGAGTTGAAACAGTCCCAAATTTACTCACATTAGAAGCTGGCAAACAGATTAGCTGATGTTCAAAAATAGTTATGTATAAGGATGATGAAAAATTATTCATTACAGGTTACGTATTTGGGTAATAAAAAAAATATACTGAGCCGGTCATTATAGAGTTAGTACTTCTGATAATTTTACATCGTAGACTCACAGAATTTTCTATTAGAAAAAAGGATAACAATTCGGAACATTCACGGTCTTGCAATGGAACAGATGAAGAAACGAAAGATTATATACTGCAACAGCATAATCAAACGTTGAAGACAGGACTGGTATTATTTTTTAGCTTTTGCTCACTCTAATTTCTTCTTTATTTGCGAAACAGTTACTTTCAATTTTTTTAGAGAGCATTCTGCTGTGCTTGACGATGTCGACTTACTGCAAGTGTTTACGTTCACTCATAGATTTTCTGTGATTCTCATCGTGGCACTATTGAAAAAAATTTTTTTGAATCAAATTGCACGGATAAAAATATTTAATTCTCATTCATTTAGAAGTGGGACTGCGAATTGCAGAAGAAAGCTGAGCAGGCAGGTAGGAATTGCCCAAAAACGCTTACGAACAGCTCCGAGGATTATGCAATTGAACGGTATGGAAATCAAATTTGTGTCTTTATGGACTTTAGAGTTGAATCAAATATTGAACTGCACTCATGAACTGCAGAGTTGTTCTCGGCAACGACGCTAGGCTACAAGTTGTAAGGTCAGCGCTTGTCGAGAGAATCGTGAGAGGAGCACACAATTCAGTAAAAAAAACTTGTTTCTGAGTATATAGGAAAATTGTTGAGGCTAAGAGAGACCATCTGCCTTTAGGCAAGAACGGATGCCTCAAAAGTTGGTTGCAAAATAACTGAATGTGGAGAATTTAACGGGACACGCAAAGCCACCTTGGTGTGCGTTTACAGCAAAGAGTAAGTTGTAAATTTCTCATAGTACAACCATATATATTAACTAGGAGTGATTTAAATTCCCTAACAGCACAATTCATTACGTCATCAGCCTGAAGACACTTCACCCATCTCCCAGGCAAAGGTAAATATAGCTTTGTGCAGGATTTTCTCAGTTTTCTTTTGGTGCCAAATGCTAATACTTGCCGCATCATGGTAACTCAACGAAACCTTTATCGCGGCTTGCTGCTTTACGAGTACATTGCGACGCGATGCACAGACTGCCTTTGAGAACATCATCCGAGCAAAGCACAAAAATTTATGTCCAAGTGCAGCGTTACGGTTCTCTGCTGAGTTTCGTGCTGGTAACACGAATTTGAAAGACCTTTAGCGCTCCGAACGCTTACGCGAAGTTGATTGAGAGACCGTCAACGAAGCAATAGAATAAAACTTAAATTTGACTAAGGGAGCTGGTCGACTATTTTGACTGTGTTCAAGGGACAGTCAGCACAAATGTGAGGCAGCGGACAAGAAGTGGAAGGAGGACCGATGGATTTTACAAGAGCTCATTTAATCACAAATGCACAAGCCCAAGTACGTTTTTTTGACTCGAATTATGACGAGATTTATGAGCGCGATATTGATTTGTTGCCCAGAGATGGCAGAAATGTGTTCAGGCTGATAGCACATACTTTGCATAGAGTTGTTAAGCAATTTAATTGCGCCTCTTAATTAATTTGTTGTTTATCGCCTCAATGCCAAATATTATGAGAAGACAATATAAAATGACCGACGTTTCGGCTGTTTCGTATTCGCGCGCAGTCAATCAAACACCTTCATAACCTTAAAAGAGAAGACGTGATAAACAAATTAAGTTCACATTGGACTGCTTTTATTCACACACTCACCGTTTTCTCCATTTTGTGTTTTCCAGAGATCATTTCGGCCATCTGGAGATAATTAAAAAACGACCCATTCGTTGTGCTTTCCAATGCACTTTTAATAAGTATTTGAAAGCTTGAATCTTGGGTGATGCTACAGGTGCTTGTTATTGAAAACGTTTTTCTACAGCGCTGTAGCGTCTAAAACAATATCATGTTTCAAAGACTCTGCGCGCATTCATTATTATCGCACCGATGCTTCCCTTGAAGCACGAGAAGCATATGGATATGGAGAAGAAGTTTTGTAGGATGAAAGCCTTATGCTTTATCTGTTTTTGTCAAAACGAAGAAAAAGTCTTGAGTTTAAAACCAAGATCGCATTACGCCTCTTAGTCACACCTGCGTGATCGATTAGTTGCTTCTTGATCCATGACTACTGTCACACCAACTCAAGCAATGCGCGGCTTGTTTGAAGCTCAATTTTTCCCTCGCTACAGCACAGTGAAGCGGATTTTTTAAGAAATAAGATAACTGTCAAAATTGTAGAAACTCACGCCATGGGTGACTTATTATTTCAAGAAAAAGCTTTATCCTGCAAAACAATAAGCGTCTGTGAAACATCAGCCTTTTTATAGCTAGAACGCTGTGCAAAAACACATTTAATATGCAAGCACATTTTCGAATTTTCGAGATTTAAGCCATGGAGCGGCTAGGAGCGGTCTAAGTAAGGAGTTCGGTCCTGTGAAAAATGAGAGCGTTTACGCGCAAAACGTGAAAAAGCCTGCAACGCGTGCGAAACACAATATTATCATTAATGCTGTAGCGTTGTATAAAAGCTTACGCAGAAAGTGCTTACAGCCTTTTCCAAGAATTTGAGCTTTCAAATGACTACTGAGAGTCTAATAAATTTTCTTGCCTCACAAAATCTTCTTCTTTGCAAATCCGTACTCTATAACGAAAAAAACAAGTAATCACTTGTACTTCTGCGTCTCTAATTTGTTAAGCAACTATTATAGTCCATAGAAGTGTAACTCGTCCGCGCTATCTATAATGTATCAAAATTTTCAGCTCCAAACCCTCTAGGAAAGTTTCGCCCTCAACAACAACATTTGAAGAAACAGCAACATCTGCGGAAGTTACCATTTTCATAGGTGAAGTCATTTAGAAGACCGAGCAAAGAGACGACTTCTGCTGTTGAATCTTGTCAGTCGATGCTCAATAAAGCTTGATCTTTATTCTGATGATAGAGTTCTGTCAGTGACTTCTGCACATTTTTGCTACTGATTCTAGAGTTTAGCGTTGGAAATAAAATAATCTTGAACCACCTCAAAATGAATAGGGAAAAAAATTCCGACTCATCTTTTATTCCATCATGGCCACCGCATAATAGCTACGCTTTCACTCTCAAAGGTATCCAAAAGAAATACGAGCTATTGTGAAGAATGATTATCTTGCATAGAATCCTCCACAATGAGACTTCTTTTTTATGAGTGGGACCTTGAGATGAGACTTCTAATTTTTTTAAATCAAATTGTTTACTGTTGTTTACTGATTTTGTATGTGAAACATTACGTGTAGCGACTATCTCCGGTTGATAGTTAAGCTATTTATGAAGGCGCGAGTATACCTCCTCTATTACCCTTGTCGCTTAATGGATAATCCATTCAGCCCTCTCGTCCAGACCGTTAGATGTCAGATATTTTCTAAAGCTTTTATTGAGGAAATAGGAAAATTAGGTCCCTGGTGTTTCTGTAGTGCGCTTGTCGTTTAAAAATATCTCGGTAACAGCTCTTATTCATCGGCCGTCGTCAAAACGTAATATGTTTTCAGCCTATCTCATCTTCGATAGCTTGGTGTGTAGAATAGTATCTTTGAATTTTGATCACTGACGAATGAGCGTTCTCGGTATTCTATACCACAGGATAAATAAGAATGCCCAGCATCAATCTTTAGACTGCACCGTCATTAACGCCAAGTGATCTTTCAGCATGCATAACTAGCAACTGTGTTATAGGAGCACGTTATAACAGAGATAAACGTTGGGTCGAAAAAGTGGACAAATAGTTGGGCGTTCTTCAATCTATTCACTATATCCTCGAACCTATCAAGCGATTTCGAAACTATCCGCTTTATCCTGTTCAACTCCAGAGCAGAATCGTGTATCGAATTATCGTTTCAACCTAATCGATGTAATTAAAGCATTCAGAGTTATTTATTGCATTGTGACCGAGGGGACATTAGTGACCAACCGTTCCTGATAAAGATAGTTATTATTGAAAGTAGTCAAAACCACTTCAGTATACAAACGATCTTGAAATTGCTTGACAATCTTTTGCCTAGTTGGTGCTTGGTATCTCAAGAGCGTTCTCAGCAGGAAAGAGAAAATGCTGCAGTTGTCAATTGTTCGATTTTCACTTTCTTAGTATCCACGAGCGCATGTAGCGCAGTGCTTGGAGGTGCTCTGGGCACCACACGTGGTTGACGGTTCGATCTCGCTCTCATAACTGCCCAAGTCATCTGTCCTTCCGGGGTTGGTAAATTAGTATCAGACGTGTTTAGGAGGATAAGCAGCACTGACTCGATACACTGATAAGCCACGGCGAGTCATTGTAAAGGCCAGACCAGATATGCATGGAATCATTTGACACGGGGATAACCCTTTTGGGATGAGAATGGAAATCGCCGCGAGCAGAGCGACCCGCAAAACGGTGCACGACTTTCGTTATTCAGTTGCGGTTTTCTTCTCCGTCTCGAATAGAAATCTTGCATTTCTCGCATTGACACATTACGGTTTAGTCTGCACACTTATGCTCTTGGAGTAAGTACAGCTTTTATAAGTGAAGAAGAGTTTAAGCATGCCATACAGCTCTCGCATACACAACAAATAATTTTGTTTCTGGCATTCTTACTTATTTACTTACATAGATACTTAGATGGTCGTTTTCACTAGTTGTGCAGACCCCGGCACATATCCCAAATGGTACATTGCTGATCGTGCATATGATATTCCGTGGTTTCTTGACATAATGAATGTGAATCAACAAGTAGGAAGCCCGGCCAGGGATCCATCGCCGAAATCCATTCCATGGAAACGATAGTTAATTCCGAGATGGCTATAGAAATCGATAGAGGAAAGTGAATCGCAGGATTTTCGTTGTTTGATTTTGAAGAGCACATTGCTTAATTGAGGGCTTTTTCTTCACTTGGCAAAGATTTCAAATTTCTTGTATTACGATGATACAATAGAAAAATCTTTATTCACTCGTATGCTTTTGATTTGGTTCTATGTGTTTTCTATAGAAAAAGACGCTCATTTACTACGCAATTGCACTGAATTTGGCATTCAATCAATTGTATTACATTAGAGAAGGGATCACAATGAAAAATTTTAAGTTGTGTTCTTCCCTAGTGTTACGAGACCCAAGAATCACCATAATGGACAAAAATTGCAGAACAGCTAATAATTTATCAAAAATCATTATATCTGCTGTACTCGATAAGTGTTCACCAAAAACTCTCACTACAACAAAGTTTATACCAACCATGCGTTTATTTTCAATTATTCAAAGTTTAGATAAGCGAGAAAAGGTTGAGTACTTATGGATAGTGGAAGAATCCTAAGCGGTAAAGGACATACGTGTTTGAATAAAAGGCTTAGAACATTGGCATTATGCACTCTATTGATCAGAAATACGTGTTTCCAGAGAAGTATTCTCGGTGCTTCTCTCCCATCCGCATCCATATTCAAGTGAAGTATTTTTTATCTCTTTTCGAGGCTTTTGAATATCGAGAATCTAAGCGGTGTATTTGATTTTTAAATGGTTTCTATATTATGCTGTAAAGTGAAGAAAAATTCTTGGTTCTTATGTGTAGTACGGCGGCAATTTTTCAAGTCGATTTTATTCGCTAGGCAGGAGATCTTTTCATAGAAGTGTCATCAATTATTGGAAAGCTCATGTTTCTGGCTACAACTATGCACTGCCAATTTTTCAAATCACTCTTTAATGTCGCTAGAGCTCTCAGAATAAGATTTCTTTTCTCATTCGCCTTTTGCCTTTATTTTCACCACGCATATAAATCGCAGGAAGCGCGAAAAGCATGTCAGCGTGTGTATAGTTTTCTGTAGCATCTGAATCTACGTTTTCATCTGAAGTTTCTGTTGATACGATGAAATTCCCAGATTGTATTACAATATTTCAAAAATGATCGGTTGTTCATCTTGCCCCCGTTCACTCGCTCTTTGAGTTGGCCAGTGAGCAAAGTCGCCGCAAAAGTTTATAGCTGAGTAAAATGTGAAGGCATGCGACAGCGACGGCTTGTTATTTAGACAATTGCCTGATCTGCTGCATTATGAGTTAAAATGACAGCAACTATTGTTACTATAGTGCAGATATCTTTTTGCCTGATCGACAGAAACTTCAAATTAAAAACATGTGATTCTGACACAGCGAAAATTCTGTGCACGCTGACATGCTTTTCGTGCTTCTAGCGATTTATAAATGTGTAGAAATGATGGCGAAATGCAAGTGAGAAATAAAGGTTTTTTTCTGAATGCTACAGCGCTCTATAAGGGTGCTATAGAAATCCGGCAACGTATAGTTGTAGGCAGATATTTAGGTTTCCAAATAACCGCAAACACTAATATGAATATTTCCTGTTCAGCGAATGGGATTGGCTCAAAAATTTGTCGCCGCTTAACACATAAGCACCAATTTCTCTTTCATACTCAAGCATCTTCAGCTGGATGGAGGTTTTCATTCAGAATTTCAATAATGATTCAATAACGCAAATCTCAACGATTATAGTAGTAGCTTGGTCTTTGAAAAGAAGGTTTCGATGTGTTGCTAGAGCTAAAAAGATTATTGAGCTTCGCACTTGGCGCCGTGTCGATCGCGAGCGCAATTTACATGTGGCGTCCGGTGCACGCCGAGTGTGAAACTCAGTATTCCTCTAGCTGCAATGACGAATTAAGAAATCTCTCTCAAAAACAGCCTAACCTTGAAATTTCTAAGATTTGCGCTGCCGAGTGGGCGTGAAAGCCTGGAAGAAAAGCCGTCTCTAGGCAAAAATTTTCATATGTGCATCACAGATTTATTCTTGTTCCTACAGCTCACAAGAAGAATTTTATTCATAGGCTTAGCTTGTGAGCACTATTGCTTGCACACTATTGAAATTTCCGATATTTGAGCTTCGACTGGTTATTGAACAGCGACTGCTTGATGCCAGTGTTACAATATACATGCACTCACCCGTGGAAGACATACGCGCTGCATGTGAAATGCAATCTTAATTTCAGTGTTGCAGCGCAATAAAGAGATTTCTTGGAAAACCAAAAATGCCATTAAATTTGCCAAATTTTGTGTTATCGAAGAACTACTGATTTTATGGATAAGCTTTGTTCGTTGAAAGATGCTTGAGTATTAATAACTTTTCTTGAGCACACGGTTACACTGTACGGAAACCATTCCAAAAATAGAGTACACCTTGCAATTTTTTGAGATTTAAGCTATCGAATGACTACTAAAATGTCTCGAGAGAGCGAAAAATACTTTTCTTTGAATATGGGTGCTGACAGGGGGAGACCCGTAACACACGCAGTGATTAACGCGCGCTCTTCCTACACTTACTCGTGCTACATATTAGAATTACCTCCACAAAGATCTCTATTAGTAATGTTTAGTCGCCAAACATGTGCTTTCATGCTACGTTCTTGCATGACAGGCGATACAAATGTGCAATAGCCGCTGAAAATTTGTTTTATTTCTACAGTATCATGGTATTACCACAAAAAAATGAAGATTTGCGAAAGAAGAAATCATTATTTATGTCAAAAAGCTTTTATAAAATGTTCATTAGTGATATCACATTTGATATGTAGCGATAAGGCATCTTTGACTTACCAACTTCGCCTATGATTACTAATAAACCACCTATGACGTCCAAGCGGTGGGGAAATATGTTAGGTGTGAAATGTAACATTCTTTTTGTTCTTACAACTTTCTGCGATGAGTTTACAAGAAACCATTTGCGCTATCAAAATCCTCTAGATTTGGACTATTCAACAACTAATAAAGCTTCAGTGAAGAGTCATGTCAGCCGAGCAAATGAATAAAATTGAGTATAAAACATAATTTTATTATCACTGTCACAGCGTAATGAAAGGTTTTTCTAAAAATAAATACATCGTTAAAATTGCAGAGATTTGAACTTTTGAATGATTGCCAAAATTCTGAAGGAAAGCTTTTATGCAACGAGAAAGGCCTTCAAGCAATCATGTAGGTCAGCTGGTACACGTCTTACCTTAGGAGTTAATCGCTTTCGTAAGTGAAGCGCATTCTCCGCCACTCAGTAGGAAACTGTTTTTCTTTTTTCAAGATAGTAGTGCCTTTGTGTTTATGACATGAATTCTCTATACGCAGATTTTCATTCTTTTATAACTCTTACACGCGACAAATACTGTAAGGGTGAGACGTGATTTTCTTCCCGCTCCCGTAGCGCCTTAAAAAATGTCTTCAAAAACAAGTCTTATTTCGAAATCTTCAAGATCTGAATATTTGAAGATCAACAATCTAATCTATTAGAAAGCTACACACTTGTTCTTGAGTAATTCACTGTAGCCAGGTAGGTTAACTGCAGGTTCCACGTAGAGCAATAGGACGGAAATGGGGAGCTTTTCATCAACCTTCCAGCAGCGGAGTACTGTAATGGTTTCAGCTGCTTCAACTTTCAATAGTGGTGAATGGGAAACTTCCAGGAGTAAAGTAGTATAATCTGACAATGTATTTTGACCATTCATGAGGTTTGTTATAGGCACTTATACAGTGCAAGACACCTGTTTCGGAATTTCAGCCTCGTCAGATGCATGATACCTTTTTCAATCAGTTCTTTGAGTATCTACCCGTACATAGAGGAGATAACAACGAATCTTTTACACTTAAGCTTGGTCAAACTATCACCGTGGTGTTCTTTCGAAGCGTCGAGTGTGATTCACTGTCGACTGCATGACGTATTGGCTATTGCGTAGTACTAAAGTGTAGTGAACATTCGAGCCACAAGGTGATTGATGGAAATGCAGTTGAATGGTTCTCTATAGATTTCAACAGCTCAAATAGCCGATTTAAAGACGAACTCCGTGAAAACGCGTATTCTGGCACCATATCGCATATGTTCGGTTGCCCCATAATTCTCTCACGCATTTCGATAGTTTCATCAACTCCTGAGAGACGACTCCTATCGAGTATGATACGCGATTGTTTGAAAGACTTTCTCGCTAGATAGAAGTTTTCTTTTAGGCAATTGATGATTATTCAAAAGTCTAAACCTCTCCAATTTCATCGATATGTTTTTATTTTCAAAATAGACTTTTTATTACGTTGTAGCAGGAAAAATGAGATTATGTTTCACATTCAGTTTGCCTTACTTGGCTCGGCTGAGACCTGTATATGGCAATTCACCGAGGTTTTACTAGTCATTCGATAACGTATTTCTCAGAGATTGTGGAGGTGTAGTTGGTTCTTTGAACAGGTAGAATAATTCGCTGTAAAAGCGAAAAGAACACTGCATTCCTCTCTTAAAATTTTACCTCACCGATTAGACGTCATAGATGGTTTATTGGTAATTACAGGTAAAGTTTATATGTCGCAGGTATCTTATCGTTACTCAAGGTGTCAAATATTACGAATAAAACTTTTATTATGGTTTTCTGAATAGGGAGCGGCTACTTGTCTCAAAAATCTTCATTTCTCAGCGGTAATACATATCCTTGTTAAAATAACAATGTTTTGACGCTTATCAAAGTTCCGGTAAGCAGTTTTGTACTGGGAGAATTATGCGTATGTGTTAAACAAATGTTCCTCCTCCGCTACAGCGCTATAAAGAGGTTCTTCTAAAAAGTAACGAGGTGGTGCACTAGCCAAAAATCTAAAGTTTGATATGTTTACTAATACTCTTTTGAAATGTTCTTCTCCAGCTAAAGAGGTTGTTTCTTTTTTTACCAGGATAACATGCTTGTACCCTCTTTTGGCTCGCACTGAACAAGTTTTCTGAATGCTCACCGTACTTTCTGCTTTAATGTATCATAATTGATCATCGAAAAAAAACTGCACGTATGGGAGCCATTGGCATCTAAAATTGAACGAGCTTATTTCCTTAAGAACACATAGACACTGAACTGAGAGTGCTGTAATTAGCGCACATTCCTGTGGGTAAGAGATACAAGTTGGAGGTTCAGTTTCGCGTATCACTCAAGGTTTTTGCATACATCATTGCTTAATCTTTAGTGTGTGTAACCGCCTGCAAAAATGATTCTGATGCAATGTTTTCCCAAATTTGGGTATGTTCGCCAAAGAAATTATGGTGCTGCTCTAATATGGCGGCGCCAATTAAGGCCTTCAGTAAAAACGTGTTTCTCGATTTTGCAAAACGTTTCTGTGGTTTAGTCATAGCTCAACTCAAGTGAATTTCAATGGCATGTCTAATTTTTCAAACAGCTTATTTTGGCGCCGTACCAGTCAAAATAAGATTTTGATTTGCATTCGAAGATTCCGCACTGGATAATAGTAGTACTGTTCTATTTTGGCGCTGCCATTCAAGGCCTTCGGTAGAAGCGTATTCTTTGCTGTTATCTGACGAATGTATAATTATCTGATAGCAATCAAGTAACATTTCAAGGTATATTTATTTTTCATATTGCTTATTTTCAACGCCGTACCAGTTAAAATAAGATGTTGTTTCACATTTGAAGATTTCTCGCCCGGTAAAAGTTTTTTTATAACAAAATTTCATCCATTAGACAGAGCAAATCTTTCTGATCAGGAAAATATGTTCATTTGAAATAATTCCAAAAAAAGAATGCTTTAAGCCTAAACGAGGTTGGTACGCCAGGGCCATATACCGGTGTTCCGGAGGTTTCGGCCTCCTCGTCAGTTACCCTTGCCCCACATTAAGCCGTGCATTGTAGCAAGGAGGAAGGCGTATGTGGTGATGGCATAGTTCACAATGACACTGGTCCATCACCACTATTTAGTCGATGGATTTCGGCTGGTAAACCAAAATTAATCCATAAGATCGACTGTTTTTAAAACTTCGTGATGAACATTAACAATCCAAAAAAAGGCTTAAAACATTCCTTCATCACTATCATCATTATCACTATCATTCCAGTCACTTTCACGATGATCTATCAAAGAGCGGACGTGATTGGTTGTCAGGGGGCCATTGGGGTGGGACCAGACACGCCTTCTGAGTCCTGGTCCTCAATAGATTAAATAGCGTGAATTACGAAATTCGAAAACGTACTTTATTTCTAGAAAAGCCTTCCTACAACACTGTGCCTTTCAAATAAAATCGTAATTCTTACGCACAACCCAAATTTGTTATCTTCGAGCTTATATTTCGCCGACAACCCCCAACCTATGAGTGACCACTGAATATCGTTAATCTCAGCAGCTCAAAAATTTACTTGGTTTTCGGAAACCTTCTTTATGGCGCTGTAGCGGGACGTAAAGTCGTGTTTCACGCGCGCCGCGCGTTAGTGTGGATTTTTTTATTTTTTTGAAAATTTTTCTGTTTCGACAATATTGCTAAGCTTCATTTGTGTGGGAACAAAAAATAGATTTGTTTTATTACTTTAACATTTAGGCTTTTCATTTTCATCCAATATTTTCAGATAAACCCGCCACTAAACCTAAGCCTGTGCTCAACATAAACATCCGAAAACTGAGTAAGAGAGCTATTTGAACGTGTAGAGAAAATCCTTAAGTATGAGTGTCATATATTTCATGTAGATTTATTCAGAGCGGAGAACGTTATTGGCTGCACAACAAAAAGCGTAATTCACAAGTGATTCGCATATTCAAAGAATGAGTGACGCAGTGGCCAAAGGTCAGGATCTAATGAAACGGTTTGCGTTATGGTAGCGCGCTTTTGTGGTAGCATATAAGCAGTGTATCTAAGAAAAACATCGGAAAGAAAGTATTTCCGTTGTGAATTTGAAAAAGGATAATATACTTAATGTAGCATTTTTTGATGCCATGACCGAAATGTTTTCAACGTCACATGCGCACGAAGGATTCGTTGAAATTGTATGTTTTCACCTAAAATAATATCTACAACTACACAACTAGTGAAAATAATGGGGCACCACAATGTTACTACTGATTAGCGTCAGCCTACATTTTCTTCTTACATATCTCACCATACTCGTACAAACTTCACATACAGGAGAAAATTTCAAAGTGTTTGCTGGTCAGAACAGATAAATGTTAAAATAGATACCAGAATAGACGCTCAATACACGAGCCACCCAACACAAATAGAGCTTTTATTCGACAGCAGTGGCTTCCGATAGCAATTACCTAGGGGTGAGGAGAATGTTTTGGGAAATTTTTGAAGTTTGTTTCTATGCGGAAATTAACTACAAAAACGTTAGTGTCTATTTTTTGAAGTAAAGCTATATTCTTCAGAAAAACATTTGGGATAATTCTCAATATAAAATCAAATTAATGCAATTTGTTGAGAACGGCCCGTGCGAAACCCTAAGCTCTTCAACCAAATCGCGAGTGCTCGATGAAGACTAAGCGTGCAAAAGGGCTTACAAGTGTAGACAACATTCTTTATGATACAGCAAATGTTGTCTACCTTTTCTCAGTTGTAAATCACTGAATTATATCGTTACACTCTTTAAGTTTATTCTGATTCCGTATGTCTATTTTTATGCATCGAAAGGCGGTTGAACTTTCGATGCACCTTGGATAATGTTTATGGTAAGTCCTAAGATCGACTATCTATTAACCTCGACATGGTTTGATCAAATGAGTATTTTCTGCCGTTTAGCCGTTCCGATGTGTTACTGTTATTAGTAACTGAGTACTAGCGAAGCATACAACA
Organism: Parelaphostrongylus tenuis; assembly: GCA_019055375.1. Classification (NCBI taxonomy): domain Eukaryota; kingdom Metazoa; phylum Nematoda; class Chromadorea; order Rhabditida; family Metastrongylidae; genus Parelaphostrongylus; species Parelaphostrongylus tenuis. The sequence goes on from JAHQIW010005320.1 coordinate 158,627, forward strand.
ATACAGTTAGTAATGCAGCGTGAATGCACAATATTCAAGGTGGCTAACGTTTCGGCGGGTCGTCTTCTTCAGAGCCCGGAAAGAACATATTGATCCACAATCCACTAAGCCAAAACCTCGATAAACCTAGCAGAAAACGTTAGGAAAGGAATTTTGGATCGCATAGTAAAAACTTCGTTTCAAAACACTCACTGTTTTGATATTTGGGTCAATCAATTATTTACTGAGTACCAGCCGCTTAGTGTCAGTGCATCAGTGGGCTGTGCCTAACTCAGGCCAGAAAGATCAACGCGAGGTATGGTTCGAGGTCACGCGTAATTGCGACACACTTCTCGTTTAGATTCATTTTTGCGCCTTTGCTATGTATCCAAAAGGCTTTTTGGTTTCGCAGAGGCAATCATACAGTCGGTTGAGGACTAATTGGCGCTTTAGTGACTTTGGAGGTATTTCAACTATTGCTACCGAATTCTCCAAACCTGCTCTTTTATAAAAGGCAGGAGTAAAGGAACCTCATTTTAGTCCAGATCTGTCGTTTGGGTAAATCGCCTTTAGCTCCTACCGTATCCATTAGAGATGGCTATTTTTCGAGCCAAGCCTAAAGATTCTACCCTGTGTTCTTCCCCTGTGCACACATTTGTCGCTGTACGGAACATGTTTTTATAGTAAGTGCTTTATAGCAAGTGCTTGAACACTCTCCTGACTACCGCAGCATGAATGACTTCTCTGTGTACCTGTGATTAGTTACGTGATTCGGCTTAATTTGGTCTTTGACCTTTCACGTCAGCTAATTCTGAGTTTGTGTAATCTCTGTACTCTTATTGTGAAATCTCCAGCCTTGTTTCAGCTTTGCTCCACTCTAGCCTCGAACCCCCTACTTGATGAAATGCATATAACTTGCCAAAGGTTAATGCTAGACGACTCTTCGACTCGCTCTTCAACTCTCCCTCTCTCTTCCGCTTGATAATAATACCGACTGCTATGGCAGCGGTTTGTGCTCGCCGTTGCGGTTCCACGAGCCATTGCTACTTTTCTGGGAGAGGGCCGTGGGATCCCGGAGACAAGAAGGTAATGCGGTCCAACGCGAATAGTCCTTTAGAGGGCGCGATCACTGCAGCTACCGTATTATCATCGTGGCTCAGTCCATTCAGTTATCTGTCCACTCCGTGAGCGTTCGCTGTCGTCACTCGTTTGTTACGATTTTAGTATTTTCACTTCTAGTCATTTTATTTATGTTTTCATCATATCAGTTACTAATGAAGCTCATCGCTTGTAAGCGGAGCTTACAACTACGGCGGTGGACCATGTCCTGTGAGTTCTATTTGACCCGCCACCGGGGATGAGCTCTAGTCCATGTATATAATTGCCCGGTATAATTCCAACGTATATAATCACCCACTGGCCCCCACGGTGTTAAGGTATTGTTCGGTACAAGCATAACTGCATCCCGAGGTCCGCCGCCTTGTCAAGCCCTGCAGTCCTGATTCACTCTATCTGTTCACTTCATTCAATAATCGATCCTCAATTATATCGTTTCATGTTATCAGTTAGCACTTAACCATGTCACAGTATTATGAGTTATGCTGTTAGACGTCGTTACTATTGTGATGTTCTTATCGTATTATTATTGCACTTATCTATATATTTTTAGGTTGTCTTATTATCCTCTAAGATAAATCTGGTATTTGCTCGAGACTTCAACATCACTGGCAGTCAGCAGCAGCACTATTCAATCGATCAACAAAGCAAATTGAAGTCAACGGCGAGCACAAACCGTTTCCATAGTAGTCGATATTACTATCAAGCGAAAGAGGGAGGGAGAGTTGTAGAGCGATTCAAAAAGTCTATCATTTTGGCCACTAATATGCATTTCGTTAAGGGGCAGGTATAAGGTTAGAGATAAACAAAGCTAAAACTAAGGTTGGAGATTTCACAATAAGATCACAGAGATTACGCGCACTCAAAATTATTTGACGTGAAAAGGTCAAATAGCAAATCAAGCTGGATTACGGGACTAATCACAAGTAAAAAGAGAAGTCATTCATGTTGAAGATTGCAAACATATGCTCTCTTTCTCATCAACACGCATGATGACATGATAATGATGTGCACAAATCAAAAAGAAACCATACGTGGCGTTTTGTAGTTTACGTCTACTTACAGCTCTCATGGTTAATTATGGTTATACACTTGTATGTGCCGTCTGTAAAGAGTGATCATTCATTCATCTTGAATGCATTTACGACTGCGATGCATTCATGACCGATTGTGGTCTTCATCTTGTTATGTAAAGCCACTTTATTTTTATGGGCTATCAAATATTTGCGCTACCAAACTCGTTAAATGTCCCCCTGGATAATCCTGGATAATCAATATTTTAGGTTACTGATATGCTTGTACTAAGTCGTTACATATTTTCACTCTAGATAACATTTCGGCATCCGTATTCTAGGAAATAACTGTTTTAGGTACTCGATCTCAATCATTGAGCATACTATGGTAGCATCAGAACATTCATAAAAACAAATGTGCTTATAGTTCACAATGAAACTGTGAGTTCATCAGCTGAATCAAGCGTTCATATCAGGGAAATCATGGAAAACCAAACTGCGATCATTAGTAAGAAATATTTAGATCAAAGGGATTAACACAGAAAGAGACTATTTCACTGGTGGTCTTTCCTAGTCGATATCTCCACATTTTGCCGTGATTTTTGCTTTGTTCGTTACCTGAAAACAAGAACGTTTTTCCTTGTTTCAATGTCATTCTGGAACATGAAGTGAAGCCGGAGTTTGCTGACAATATTACACAATCTAAAACGGTTAAGCCTCTTCATTTTTCTTACTTTATCTCAACGAAAGAAAGCGAAAACAATGCCTTGCAACTTTCGATGGACCTCGATAAAATGCTGAAAAAAACCTTTTCTAATTACTACTGGCTGGGCTCAGATGAACAGCAGTAGATTCTTTCGCCGTTTTTTTCTGCCTCGTTTTCCTCACTGGAAGCTTTATCGTTGGTGTTGTTGATAAATATTTCTCTGATGGGTTGAAGCTGATAATAATGTTTGCAAAATTCCACTATCTCGAGTACGTATTGAGATTTCGACGCAAGTAGAGCATTTGGCTCTGCTCATTGCGTTGTATGTGATTGAGGCGTTCAAAATCAATTCACTCCTTATAAACAACGTTTGTGTAAGTCTTGATCGGAGAACAATTTCCAAAATGTTGTCGAACTTTGCCAACATTCGTTCTGCTTGTCGGGCACATGCGTGCAACAAGAAATCATCTTACAGATATCAATACGTAGTTAATGTGAATGTCGAGGTTTTACTGGTTTACAGCTACTAATTAACTATATAAAAAGACGAAATGTATTTTGTATCTTTTTAACAAATAAAGAGGATGCGCACGACTCACAGCTCTGCCGCTACCAAAATTGTTGCTGCAATGATGAAAAGTCTCTAAGTCAATTTAGTTGTTCATTTTTACTGCTTTTTAGTAGGACTGTGATGTTATGAATATAAGTCCATAAGACTGAGTGGTATGTAAAGCATTCAACCAGAAACGAGAATTGAACGTGTGTTGCACCCATACGGGGATCGTGTGCTACCACTACACCACAGAGACCACCACATTGTGTATTTGTGGTATCGTAGCACAGCAATAAAGCAGTAAAAATAAGGAAATAATGGGTTTTACCTCTGCTACAGACGTCAGTTTGTTTGGGGTTCGATGTGGAAATGTGCTGACCCGACCATACCCGTTTGATGTTGTTGCTGACAGTCACATAGGATATACTGAAGAAGAACTGGGAACAAAGCGGTGGCACTGACGGTGTAGTGGAAGCATGTGCCCCGGTAAAAACAGAACAAGAGTCCAAATTCCGCCTGGGGTCGGATATTCAGCATACAGCTTAATACTCTTAGATGTATCTCATTCCCTCCTAAATTTACTAGCGAAATACGGAGTACTAATTGCCTTTGCTTACTTTGCTGTCGGTTGAACTAAAGCCGGTGTCGTGGCCTTTTCTCAATATTTGATTTCATCACCGACGTAAGCCTTTATTTTTAGGACTCGTTGGTTTTGTCTTTTCGCTTTTAACGTTATTTTGCCAACTCCCAAGACCGACTGTCTATTAACCTCGGCATGCTTCAGTATGATTCTTGATTTTCTTCTTTGAGCAGAACACGAGGTGTTACATTAAACTTTATTCGATAGCTGACGTTTTCGGCAGTTCGCCTTCTTCAGAGCCGCTTTTTATATGTGTTCCACTGGATGATCCAAGTGGAGATCACCGGCAAGAGAGACACATAGGCTCAGTAACAATAGCTGTATTTTTTACCTTTTATAAAATACAATTTGTTTCTTTCTTTTCACCGAGCTTGAAGCTTCCATTTATAACGCTTTCGTTAACTTGTATCAGCCGTTGTCGTTCAGCACCCCTCTTCAGTGCTAATCGAACATTACTGTTAATCAAGCTGTCGTTGTTGCCAAGTGGACGGCGTTCAACAGTGTAACAATGGATAACAGCATTCGACGGACCAGAACTGTAATGAGGCTCGAAGATAGCCTGGCGGACCATCAGGGTATGGAGGGTGAGGTAAAGAGGGGCGGGCGAGCCACCTTAGCAACCTTCACTGGGCCACTCTCAACATCAGTGGACATCTCGAAGTTAGTACGAAGAATAGAATGAATGATCACTCATTCATTGAATAACCATTCATTATTCATTATTCATTTATTCACTGAACGGCCATTCATTTTATTCCTCATACTAACTTTGAGATGTCTACTGATGTTGAGAGTGGCCTAGTGAAGGTTGCTAAGGTGGTTCGCACGCCCTTCTTTACCTCACCCTCCATGCCCGGAGATGGTCCGCCAGGCTATCTTCGAGCCTCACTACAGTTCTGGTCCGTCGAAAGCTGTTGTTCATTGTTACATTGTTGAACACTGTCCACTTGGCAACAATGACAGCTTGACTAACAGCAATGTTCGACTCGCACTGAAGAAGGTGTTGAACGAGCACAGCTGATACAAGTTAACGGAAGTGATATGATTAGAAGTTTAATATCGGTCAATAGAAAAATAACAAAGTGTCTTCTCTAAAAGATAAAAGTAACGTCAACAGCGAAAAGACAAAACTAGCGAGCCTCCAAAATACTAGCTATATACCTCTGCTATGCCTCATCAAAGCCTCAAGCTCGACTGCGATCACCACAACGTCAGGTAATACCATTATCCGACTTGGGGCGATTATTTTTACTCGGCGTCGATCCCTTTAGAGGATTATCTAGTCTCAAGGGATTGATGGAACCGAGGAAGGATGCTACTGATGAGTCCCAATAGGACGAATTAGGCAC
>JAHQIW010005321.1:0-41178 GCA_019055375.1 Parelaphostrongylus tenuis
GTGCCTAATTCGTCCTATTGGGACTCATCAGTAGCATCCTTCCTCGGTTCCATCAATCCCTTGAGACTAGATAATCCTCTAAAGGGATCGACGCCGAGTAAAAATAATCGCCCCAAGTCGGATATGGTATTACCTGACGTTGTGGTGATCGCAGTCGAGCTTGAGGCTTTGATGAGGCATAGCAGAGGTATATAGCTAGTATTTTGGAGGCTCGCTAGTTTTGTCTTTTCGCTGTTGACGTTACTTTTATCTTTTAGAGAAGACACTTTGTTATTTTTCTATTGACCGATATTAAACTTCTAATCATATCACTTCCGTTAACTTGTATCAGCTGTGCTCGTTCAACACCTTCTTCAGTGCGAGTCGAACATTGCTGTTAGTCAAGCTGTCATTGTTGCCAAGTGGACAGTGTTCAACAATGTAACAATGAACAACAGCTTTCGACGGACCAGAACTGTAGTGAGGCTCGAAGATAGCCTGGCGGACCATCTCCGGGCATGGAGGGTGAGGTAAAGAAGGGCGTGCGAACCACCTTAGCAACCTTCACTAGGCCACTCTCAACATCAGTAGACATCTCAAAGTTAGTATGAGGAATAAAATGAATGGCCGTTCAGTGAATACATGAATAATGAATAATGAATGGTTATTCAATGAATGAGTGATCATTCATTCTATTCTTCGTACTAACTTCGAGATGTCCACTGATGTTGAGAGTGGCCCAGTGAAGGTTGCTAAGGTGGCTCGCCCGCCCCTCTTTACCTCACCCTCCATACCCTGATGGTCCGCCAGGCTATCTTCGAGCCTCATTACAGTTCTGGTCCGTCGAATGCTGTTATCCATTGTTACACTGTTGAACGCCGTCCACTTGGCAACAACGACAGCTTGATTAACAGTAATGTCGATTAGCACTGAGAGGGTGCTGAACGACAACGGCTGATACAAGTTAACGAAGCGTTATAAATGAAGCTTCAAGCTCGGTGAAAAGAAAGAAACAAATTGTATTTTATAAAAGGTAAAAATACACATTACGAGCCTATGTGTCTCTCTTGCCGGTGATCTCCACTTGGATCATCCAGTGGAACACATATAAAAAGCGGCTCTGAAGAAGGCGAACTGCCGAAACGTCAGCTATCGAATAAAGTTTAATGTAACACCTCGTGTTCTGCTCAAAGAAGAAAATCAAGAATCATACTGAAGCATGCCGAGGTTAATAGACAGTCGGTCTTGGGAGTTGGCAAAATAACGTTAAAAGCGAAAAGACAAAACCAACGAGTCCTAAAAATAAGGCTTACGTCGGTGATGAAATCAAATATTGAGAAAAAGGCCACGACACCGGCTTTAGTTCAACCGACAGCAAAGTAAGCAAAGGCAATTAGTACTCCGTATTTCGCTAGTAAATTTAGGAGGGAATGAGATACATCTAAGAGTATTAAGCTGTATGCTGAATATCCGACCCCAGGCGGAATTTGGACTCTTGTTCTGTTTTTACCGGGGCACATGCTTCCACTACACCGTCAGTGCCACCGCTTTGTTCCCAGTTCTTCTTCAGTATATCCTATGTGACTGTCAGCAACAACATCAAACGGGTATGGTCGGGTCAGCACATTTCCACATCGAACCCCAAACAAACTGACGTCTGTAGCAGAGGTAAAACCCATTATTTCCTTATTTTTACTGCTTTATTGCTGTGCTACGATACCACAAATACACAATGTGGTGGTCTCTGTGGTGTAGTGGTAGCACACGATCCCCGTATGGGTGCAACACACGTTCAATTCTCGTTTCTGGTTGAATGCTTTACATACCACTCAGTCTTATGGACTTATATTCATAACATCACAGTCCTACTAAAAAGCAGTAAAAATGAACAACTAAATTGACTTAGAGACTTTTCATCATTGCAGCAACAATTTTGGTAGCGGCAGAGCTGTGAGTCGTGCGCATCCTCTTTATTTGTTAAAAAGATACAAAATACATTTCGTCTTTTTATATAGTTAATTAGTAGCTGTAAACCAGTAAAACCTCGACATTCACATTAACTACGCATTGATATCTGTAAGATGATTTCTTGTTGCACGCATGTGCCCGACAAGCAGAACGAATGTTGGCAAAGTTCGACAACATTTTGGAAATTGTTCTCCGATCAAGACTTACACAAACGTTGTTTATAAGGAGTGAATTGATTTTGAACGCCTCAATCACATACAACGCAATGAGCAGAGCCAAATGCTCTACTTGCGTCGAAATCTCAATACGTACTCGAGATAGTGGAATTTTGCAAACATTATTATCAGCTTCAACCCATCAGAGAAATATTTATCAACAACACCAACGATAAAGCTTCCAGTGAGGAAAACGAGGCAGAAAAAAACGGCGAAAGAATCTACTGCTGTTCATCTGAGCCCAGCCAGTAGTAATTAGAAAAGGTTTTTTTCAGCATTTTATCGAGGTCCATCGAAAGTTGCAAGGCATTGTTTTCGCTTTCTTTCGTTGAGATAAAGTAAGAAAAATGAAGAGGCTTAACCGTTTTAGATTGTGTAATATTGTCAGCAAACTCCGGCTTCACTTCATGTTCCAGAATGACATTGAAACAAGGAAAAACGTTCTTGTTTTCAGGTAACGAACAAAGCAAAAATCACGGCAAATGTGGAGATATCGACTAGGAAAGACCACCAGTGAAATAGTCTCTTTCTGTGTTAATCCCTTTGATCTAAATATTTCTTACTAATGATCGCAGTTTGGTTTTCCATGATTTCCCTGATATGAACGCTTGATTCAGCTGATGAACTCACAGTTTCATTGTGAACTATAAGCACATTTGTTTTTATGAATGTTCTGATGCTACCATAGTATGCTCAATGATTGAGATCGAGTACCTAAAACAGTTATTTCCTAGAATACGGATGCCGAAATGTTATCTAGAGTGAAAATATGTAACGACTTAGTACAAGCATATCAGTAACCTAAAATATTGATTATCCAGGATTATCCAGGGGGACATTTAACGAGTTTGGTAGCGCAAATATTTGATAGCCCATAAAAATAAAGTGGCTTTACATAACAAGATGAAGACCACAATCGGTCATGAATGCATCGCAGTCGTAAATGCATTCAAGATGAATGAATGATCACTCTTTACAGACGGCACATACAAGTGTATAACCATAATTAACCATGAGAGCTGTAAGTAGACGTAAACTACAAAACGCCACGTATGGTTTCTTTTTGATTTGTGCACATCATTATCATGTCATCATGCGTGTTGATGAGAAAGAGAGCATATGTTTGCAATCTTCAACATGAATGACTTCTCTTTTTACTTGTGATTAGTCCCGTAATCCAGCTTGATTTGCTATTTGACCTTTTCACGTCAAATAATTTTGAGTGCGCGTAATCTCTGTGATCTTATTGTGAAATCTCCAACCTTAGTTTTAGCTTTGTTTATCTCTAACCTTATACCTGCCCCTTAACGAAATGCATATTAGTGGCCAAAATGATAGACTTTTTGAATCGCTCTACAACTCTCCCTCCCTCTTTCGCTTGATAGTAATATCGACTACTATGGAAACGGTTTGTGCTCGCCGTTGACTTCAATTTGCTTTGTTGATCGATTGAATAGTGCTGCTGCTGACTGCCAGTGATGTTGAAGTCTCGAGCAAATACCAGATTTATCTTAGAGGATAATAAGACAACCTAAAAATATATAGATAAGTGCAATAATAATACGATAGAACATCACAATAGTAACGACGTCTAACAGCATAACTCATAATACTGTGACATGGTTAAGTGCTAACTGATAACATGAAACGATATAATTGAGGATCGATTATTGAATGAAGTGAACAGATAGAGTGAATCAGGACTGCAGGGCTTGACTAGGCGGCGGACCTCGGGATGCAGTTATGCTTGTACCGAACAATACCTTAACACCGTGGGGGCCAGTGGGTGATTATATACGTTGGAATTATACCGGGCAATTATATACATGGACTAGAGCTCATCCCCGGTGGCGGGTCAAATAGAACTCACAGGACATGGTCCACCGCCGTAGTTGTAAGCTCCGCTTACAAGCGATGAGCTTCATTAGTAACTGATATGATGAAAACATAAATAAAATGACTAGAAGTGAAAATACTAAAATCGTAACAAACGAGTGACGACAGCGAACGCTCACGGAGTGGACAGATAACTGAATGGACTGAGCCACGATGATAATACGGTAGCTGCAGTGATCGCGCCCTCTAAAGGACTATTCGCGTTGGACCGCATTACCTTCTTGTCTCCGGGATCCCACGGCCCTCTCCCAGAAAAGTAGCAATGGCTCGTGGAACCGCAACGGCGAGCACAAACCGCTGCCATAGCAGTCGGTATTATTATCAAGCGGAAGAGAGAGGGAGAGTTGAAGAGCGAGTCGAAGAGTCGTCTAGCATTAACCTTTGGCAAGTTATATGCATTTCATCAAGTAGGGGGTTCGAGGCTAGAGTGGAGCAAAGCTGAAACAAGGCTGGAGATTTCACAATAAGAGTACAGAGATTACACAAACTCAGAATTAGCTGACGTGAAAGGTCAAAGACCAAATTAAGCCGAATCACGTAACTAATCACAGGTACACAGAGAAGTCATTCATGCTGCGGTAGTCAGGAGAGTGTTCAAGCACTTGCTATAAAGCACTTACTATAAAAACATGTTCCGTACAGCGACAAATGTGCGCACAGGGGAAGAACACAGGGTAGAATCTTTAGGCTTGGCTCGAAAAATAGCCATCTCTAATGGATACGGTAGGAGCTAAAGGCGATTTACCCAAACGACAGATCTGACTAAAATGAGGTTCCTTTACTCCTGCCTTTTATAAAAGAGCAGGTTTGGAGAATTCGGTAGCAATAGTTGAAATACCTCCAAAGTCACTAAAGCGCCAATTAGTCCTCAACCGACTGTATGATTGCCTCTGCGAAACCAAAAAGCCTTTTGGATACATAGCAAAGGCGCAAAAATGAATCTTAACGAGAAGTGTGTCGCAATTACGCGTGACCTCGAACCATACCTCGCGTTGATCTTTCTGGCCTGAGTTAGGCACAGCCCACTGATGCACTGACACTAAGCGGCTGGTACTCAGTAAATAATTGATTGACCCAAATATCAAAACAGTGAGTGTTTTGAAACGAAGTTTTTACTATGCGATCCAAAATTCCTTTCCTAACGTTTTCTGCTAGGTTTATCGAGGTTTTGGCTTAGTGGATTGTGGATCAATATGTTCTTTCCGGGCTCTGAAGAAGACGACCCGCCGAAACGTTAGCCACCTTGAATATTGTGCATTCACGCTGCATTACTAACTGTATTGTTGTATGCTTCGCTAGTACTCAGTTACTAATAACAGTAACACATCGGAACGGCTAAACGGCAGAAAATACTCATTTGATCAAACCATGTCGAGGTTAATAGATAGTCGATCTTAGGACTTACCATAAACATTATCCAAGGTGCATCGAAAGTTCAACCGCCTTTCGATGCATAAAAATAGACATTCGGAATCAGAATAAACTTAAAGAGTGTAACGGTATAATTCAGTGATTTACAACTGAGAAAAGGTAGACAACATTTGCTGTATCATAAAGAATGTTGTCTACACTTGTAAGCCCTTTTGCACGCTTAGTCTTCATCGAGCACTCGCGATTTGGTTGAAGAGCTTAGGGTTTCACACGGGCCGTTCTCAACAAATTGCATTAATTTGATTTTATATTGAGAATTATCCCAAATGTTTTTCTGAAGAATATAGCTTTACTTCAAAAAATAGACACTAACGTTTTTGTAGTTAATTTCCGCATAGAAACAAACTTCAAAAATTTCCCAAAACATTCTCCTCACCCCTAGGTAATTGCTATCGGAAGCCACTGCTGTCGAATAAAAGCTCTATTTGTGTTGGGTGGCTCGTGTATTGAGCGTCTATTCTGGTATCTATTTTAACATTTATCTGTTCTGACCAGCAAACACTTTGAAATTTTCTCCTGTATGTGAAGTTTGTACGAGTATGGTGAGATATGTAAGAAGAAAATGTAGGCTGACGCTAATCAGTAGTAACATTGTGGTGCCCCATTATTTTCACTAGTTGTGTAGTTGTAGATATTATTTTAGGTGAAAACATACAATTTCAACGAATCCTTCGTGCGCATGTGACGTTGAAAACATTTCGGTCATGGCATCAAAAAATGCTACATTAAGTATATTATCCTTTTTCAAATTCACAACGGAAATACTTTCTTTCCGATGTTTTTCTTAGATACACTGCTTATATGCTACCACAAAAGCGCGCTACCATAACGCAAACCGTTTCATTAGATCCTGACCTTTGGCCACTGCGTCACTCATTCTTTGAATATGCGAATCACTTGTGAATTACGCTTTTTGTTGTGCAGCCAATAACGTTCTCCGCTCTGAATAAATCTACATGAAATATATGACACTCATACTTAAGGATTTTCTCTACACGTTCAAATAGCTCTCTTACTCAGTTTTCGGATGTTTATGTTGAGCACAGGCTTAGGTTTAGTGGCGGGTTTATCTGAAAATATTGGATGAAAATGAAAAGCCTAAATGTTAAAGTAATAAAACAAATCTATTTTTTGTTCCCACACAAATGAAGCTTAGCAATATTGTCGAAACAGAAAAATTTTCAAAAAAATAAAAAAATCCACACTAACGCGCGGCGCGCGTGAAACACGACTTTACGTCCCGCTACAGCGCCATAAAGAAGGTTTCCGAAAACCAAGTAAATTTTTGAGCTGCTGAGATTAACGATATTCAGTGGTCACTCATAGGTTGGGGTTGTCGGCGAAATATAAGCTCGAAGATAACAAATTTGGGTTGTGCGTAAGAATTACGATTTTATTTGAAAGGCACAGTGTTGTAGGAAGGCTTTTCTAGAAATAAAGTACGTTTTCGAATTTCGTAATTCACGCTATTTAATCTATTGAGGACCAGGACTCAGAAGGCGTGTCTGGTCCCACCCCAATGGCCCCCTGACAACCAATCACGTCCGCTCTTTGATAGATCATCGTGAAAGTGACTGGAATGATAGTGATAATGATGATAGTGATGAAGGAATGTTTTAAGCCTTTTTTTGGATTGTTAATGTTCATCACGAAGTTTTAAAAACAGTCGATCTTATGGATTAATTTTGGTTTACCAGCCGAAATCCATCGACTAAATAGTGGTGATGGACCAGTGTCATTGTGAACTATGCCATCACCACATACGCCTTCCTCCTTGCTACAATGCACGGCTTAATGTGGGGCAAGGGTAACTGACGAGGAGGCCGAAACCTCCGGAACACCGGTATATGGCCCTGGCGTACCAACCTCGTTTAGGCTTAAAGCATTCTTTTTTTGGAATTATTTCAAATGAACATATTTTCCTGATCAGAAAGATTTGCTCTGTCTAATGGGTGAAATTTTGTTATAAAAAAACTTTTACCGGGCGAGAAATCTTCAAATGTGAAACAACATCTTATTTTAACTGGTACGGCGTTGAAAATAAGCAATATGAAAAATAAATATACCTTGAAATGTTACTTGATTGCTATCAGATAATTATACATTCGTCAGATAACAGCAAAGAATACGCTTCTACCGAAGGCCTTGAATGGCAGCGCCAAAATAGAACAGTACTACTATTATCCAGTGCGGAATCTTCGAATGCAAATCAAAATCTTATTTTGACTGGTACGGCGCCAAAATAAGCTGTTTGAAAAATTAGACATGCCATTGAAATTCACTTGAGTTGAGCTATGACTAAACCACAGAAACGTTTTGCAAAATCGAGAAACACGTTTTTACTGAAGGCCTTAATTGGCGCCGCCATATTAGAGCAGCACCATAATTTCTTTGGCGAACATACCCAAATTTGGGAAAACATTGCATCAGAATCATTTTTGCAGGCGGTTACACACACTAAAGATTAAGCAATGATGTATGCAAAAACCTTGAGTGATACGCGAAACTGAACCTCCAACTTGTATCTCTTACCCACAGGAATGTGCGCTAATTACAGCACTCTCAGTTCAGTGTCTATGTGTTCTTAAGGAAATAAGCTCGTTCAATTTTAGATGCCAATGGCTCCCATACGTGCAGTTTTTTTTCGATGATCAATTATGATACATTAAAGCAGAAAGTACGGTGAGCATTCAGAAAACTTGTTCAGTGCGAGCCAAAAGAGGGTACAAGCATGTTATCCTGGTAAAAAAAGAAACAACCTCTTTAGCTGGAGAAGAACATTTCAAAAGAGTATTAGTAAACATATCAAACTTTAGATTTTTGGCTAGTGCACCACCTCGTTACTTTTTAGAAGAACCTCTTTATAGCGCTGTAGCGGAGGAGGAACATTTGTTTAACACATACGCATAATTCTCCCAGTACAAAACTGCTTACCGGAACTTTGATAAGCGTCAAAACATTGTTATTTTAACAAGGATATGTATTACCGCTGAGAAATGAAGATTTTTGAGACAAGTAGCCGCTCCCTATTCAGAAAACCATAATAAAAGTTTTATTCGTAATATTTGACACCTTGAGTAACGATAAGATACCTGCGACATATAAACTTTACCTGTAATTACCAATAAACCATCTATGACGTCTAATCGGTGAGGTAAAATTTTAAGAGAGGAATGCAGTGTTCTTTTCGCTTTTACAGCGAATTATTCTACCTGTTCAAAGAACCAACTACACCTCCACAATCTCTGAGAAATACGTTATCGAATGACTAGTAAAACCTCGGTGAATTGCCATATACAGGTCTCAGCCGAGCCAAGTAAGGCAAACTGAATGTGAAACATAATCTCATTTTTCCTGCTACAACGTAATAAAAAGTCTATTTTGAAAATAAAAACATATCGATGAAATTGGAGAGGTTTAGACTTTTGAATAATCATCAATTGCCTAAAAGAAAACTTCTATCTAGCGAGAAAGTCTTTCAAACAATCGCGTATCATACTCGATAGGAGTCGTCTCTCAGGAGTTGATGAAACTATCGAAATGCGTGAGAGAATTATGGGGCAACCGAACATATGCGATATGGTGCCAGAATACGCGTTTTCACGGAGTTCGTCTTTAAATCGGCTATTTGAGCTGTTGAAATCTATAGAGAACCATTCAACTGCATTTCCATCAATCACCTTGTGGCTCGAATGTTCACTACACTTTAGTACTACGCAATAGCCAATACGTCATGCAGTCGACAGTGAATCACACTCGACGCTTCGAAAGAACACCACGGTGATAGTTTGACCAAGCTTAAGTGTAAAAGATTCGTTGTTATCTCCTCTATGTACGGGTAGATACTCAAAGAACTGATTGAAAAAGGTATCATGCATCTGACGAGGCTGAAATTCCGAAACAGGTGTCTTGCACTGTATAAGTGCCTATAACAAACCTCATGAATGGTCAAAATACATTGTCAGATTATACTACTTTACTCCTGGAAGTTTCCCATTCACCACTATTGAAAGTTGAAGCAGCTGAAACCATTACAGTACTCCGCTGCTGGAAGGTTGATGAAAAGCTCCCCATTTCCGTCCTATTGCTCTACGTGGAACCTGCAGTTAACCTACCTGGCTACAGTGAATTACTCAAGAACAAGTGTGTAGCTTTCTAATAGATTAGATTGTTGATCTTCAAATATTCAGATCTTGAAGATTTCGAAATAAGACTTGTTTTTGAAGACATTTTTTAAGGCGCTACGGGAGCGGGAAGAAAATCACGTCTCACCCTTACAGTATTTGTCGCGTGTAAGAGTTATAAAGAATGAAAATCTGCGTATAGAGAATTCATGTCATAAACACAAAGGCACTACTTTCTTGAAAAAGAAAAACAGTTTCCTACTGAGTGGCGGAGAATGCGCTTCACTTACGAAAGCGATTAACTCCTAAGGTAAGACGTGTACCAGCTGACCTACATGATTGCTTGAAGGCCTTTCTCGTTGCATAAAAGCTTTCCTTCAGAATTTTGGCAATCATTCAAAAGTTCAAATCTCTGCAATTTTAACGATGTATTTATTTTTAGAAAAACCTTTCATTACGCTGTGACAGTGATAATAAAATTATGTTTTATACTCAATTTTATTCATTTGCTCGGCTGACATGACTCTTCACTGAAGCTTTATTAGTTGTTGAATAGTCCAAATCTAGAGGATTTTGATAGCGCAAATGGTTTCTTGTAAACTCATCGCAGAAAGTTGTAAGAACAAAAAGAATGTTACATTTCACACCTAACATATTTCCCACCGCTTGGACGTCATAGGTGGTTTATTAGTAATCATAGGCGAAGTTGGTAAGTCAAAGATGCCTTATCGCTACATATCAAATGTGATATCACTAATGAACATTTTATAAAAGCTTTTTGACATAAATAATGATTTCTTCTTTCGCAAATCTTCATTTTTTTGTGGTAATACCATGATACTGTAGAAATAAAACAAATTTTCAGCGGCTATTGCACATTTGTATCGCCTGTCATGCAAGAACGTAGCATGAAAGCACATGTTTGGCGACTAAACATTACTAATAGAGATCTTTGTGGAGGTAATTCTAATATGTAGCACGAGTAAGTGTAGGAAGAGCGCGCGTTAATCACTGCGTGTGTTACGGGTCTCCCCCTGTCAGCACCCATATTCAAAGAAAAGTATTTTTCGCTCTCTCGAGACATTTTAGTAGTCATTCGATAGCTTAAATCTCAAAAAATTGCAAGGTGTACTCTATTTTTGGAATGGTTTCCGTACAGTGTAACCGTGTGCTCAAGAAAAGTTATTAATACTCAAGCATCTTTCAACGAACAAAGCTTATCCATAAAATCAGTAGTTCTTCGATAACACAAAATTTGGCAAATTTAATGGCATTTTTGGTTTTCCAAGAAATCTCTTTATTGCGCTGCAACACTGAAATTAAGATTGCATTTCACATGCAGCGCGTATGTCTTCCACGGGTGAGTGCATGTATATTGTAACACTGGCATCAAGCAGTCGCTGTTCAATAACCAGTCGAAGCTCAAATATCGGAAATTTCAATAGTGTGCAAGCAATAGTGCTCACAAGCTAAGCCTATGAATAAAATTCTTCTTGTGAGCTGTAGGAACAAGAATAAATCTGTGATGCACATATGAAAATTTTTGCCTAGAGACGGCTTTTCTTCCAGGCTTTCACGCCCACTCGGCAGCGCAAATCTTAGAAATTTCAAGGTTAGGCTGTTTTTGAGAGAGATTTCTTAATTCGTCATTGCAGCTAGAGGAATACTGAGTTTCACACTCGGCGTGCACCGGACGCCACATGTAAATTGCGCTCGCGATCGACACGGCGCCAAGTGCGAAGCTCAATAATCTTTTTAGCTCTAGCAACACATTGAAACCTTCTTTTCAAAGACCAAGCTACTACTATAATCGTTGAGATTTGCGTTATTGAATCATTATTGAAATTCTGAATGAAAACCTCCATCCAGCTGAAGATGCTTGAGTATGAAAGAGAAATTGGTGTCTTATGTGTTAAGCGGCGACAAATTTTTGAGCCAATCCCATTCGCTGAACAGGAAATATTCATATTAGTGTTTGCGGTTATTTGGAAACCTAAATATCTGCCTACAACTATACGTTGCCGGATTTCTATAGCACCCTTATAGAGCGCTGTAGCATTCAGAAAAAAACCTTTATTTCTCACTTGCATTTCGCCATCATTTCTACACATTTATAAATCGCTAGAAGCACGAAAAGCATGTCAGCGTGCACAGAATTTTCGCTGTGTCAGAATCACATGTTTTTAATTTGAAGTTTCTGTCGATCAGGCAAAAAGATATCTGCACTATAGTAACAATAGTTGCTGTCATTTTAACTCATAATGCAGCAGATCAGGCAATTGTCTAAATAACAAGCCGTCGCTGTCGCATGCCTTCACATTTTACTCAGCTATAAACTTTTGCGGCGACTTTGCTCACTGGCCAACTCAAAGAGCGAGTGAACGGGGGCAAGATGAACAACCGATCATTTTTGAAATATTGTAATACAATCTGGGAATTTCATCGTATCAACAGAAACTTCAGATGAAAACGTAGATTCAGATGCTACAGAAAACTATACACACGCTGACATGCTTTTCGCGCTTCCTGCGATTTATATGCGTGGTGAAAATAAAGGCAAAAGGCGAATGAGAAAAGAAATCTTATTCTGAGAGCTCTAGCGACATTAAAGAGTGATTTGAAAAATTGGCAGTGCATAGTTGTAGCCAGAAACATGAGCTTTCCAATAATTGATGACACTTCTATGAAAAGATCTCCTGCCTAGCGAACAAAATCGACTTGAAAATTTGCCGCCGTACTACACATAAGAACCAAGAATTTTTCTTCACTTTACAGCATAATATAGAAACCATTTAAAAATCAAATACACCGCTTCAGATTCTCGATATTCAAGAGCCTCGAAAAGGATAAAAATACTTCACTTGAATATGGATGCGGATGTGAGAGAAGCACCGAGAATACTTCTCTGGAAACACGTATTTCTGACTCAATAGAGTGCATAATGCCAATGTTCTAAGCCTTTTATTCAAACACGTATGTCCTTTACCGCTTAGGATTCTTCCACTATCCATAAGTACTCAACCTTTCCTCGCTTATCTAAACTTTGAATAATTGAAAATAAACGCATGGTTGGTATAAACTTCGTTGTAGTGAGAGTTTTTGGTGAACACTTATCGAGTACAGCAGATATAATAATTTTTGATAAATTATTAGCTGTTCTCGCAATTTTTGTCCATTATGGTGATTCTTGGGTCTCGTAACACTAGGGAAGAACACAACTTAAAATTTTTCATTGTGATCCCTTCTCTAATGTAATACAATTGATTGAATGCCAAATTCAGTGCAATTGCGTAGTAAATGAGCGTCTTTTTCTATAGAAAACACATAGAACCAAATCAAAAGCATACGAGTGAATAAAGATTTTTCTATTGTATCATCGTAATACAAGAAATTTGAAATCTTTGCCAAGTGAAGAAAAAGCCCTCAATTAAGCAATGTGCTCTTCAAAATCGAACAACGAAAATCCTGCAATTCACTTTCCTCTATCGATTTCTATAGCCATCTCGGAATTAACTATCGTTTCCATGGAATGGATTTCGGCGATGGATCCCTGGCCGGGCTTCCTACTTGTTGATTCACATTCATTATGTCAAGAAACCACGGAATATCATATGCACGATCAGCAATGTACCATTTGGGATATGTGCCGGGGTCTGCACAACTAGTGAAAACGACCATCTAAGTATCTATGTAAGTAAATAAGTAAGAATGCCAGAAACAAAATTATTTCTTGTGTATGCGAGAGCTGTATGGCATGCTTAAACTCTTCTTCACTTATAAAAGCTGTACTTACTCCAACAGCATAAATGTGCAGACTAAACCGTAATGTGTCAATGCGAGAAATGCAAGATTTCTATTCGAGACGGAGAAGAAAACCGCAACTGAATAACGAAAGTCGTGCACCGCTTTGCGGTCGCTCTGCTCGCGGCGATTTCCATTCTCATCCCAAAAGGGTTATCCCCGTGTCAAATGATTCCATGCATATCTGGTCTGGCCTTTACAATGACTCGCCGTGGCTTATCAGTGTATCGAGTCAGTGCTGCTTATCCTCCTAAACACGTCTGATACTAATTTACCAGCCTCGGAAGGACAGGTGACTTGGGCAGTTATGAGAGCGAGATCGAACCGTCGACCACGTGTGGTACCCAGAGCACCTCCAAGCACTGCGCTACATGCGCTCGTGGATACTAAGAAAGTGAAAATCGAACAACTTGACAACTGCAGCACTTTTCTCTTTCCTGCTGAGAACGCTCTTGAGATACCAAGCACCAACTAGGCAAAAGATTGTCAAGCAATTTCAAGATCGTTTGTATACTGAAGTGGTTTTTGACTACTTTCAATAATAACTATCTTTATCAGGAACGGTTGGTTACTAATGTCCCCTCGCTCACAATGCAATAAATAACTCTGAATGCTTTAAGTACATCGATTAGGTTGAAACGATAATTCGATACACGATTCTGCTCTGGAGTTGAACAGGATAAAGCGGATAGTTTCGAAATCGCTTGATAGGTTCGAGGATATAGTGAAGAGATTGAAGAACGCTCAACTACTTGTCCACTTTTTCGACCCAACGTTTATCTCTGCTATAACGTGCTCCTATAACACAGTTGCTAGTTATGCATGCTGAAAGATCACTTGGCGTTAATGACGGTGCAGTCTAAAGATTGATGCTGGGCATTCTTATTTATCCTGTGGTATAGAATACCGAGAACGCTCATCGTCAGTGATCAAAATTCAAAGATACTATTCTACACACCAAGCTATCGAAGATGAGATAGGCTGAAGACATATTACGTTTTGACGACGGCCGATGAATAAGAGCTGTTACCGAGATATTTTTAAACGACAAGCGCACTACAGAAACACCAGGGACCTAATTTTCCTATTTCCTCAATAAAAGCTTTAGAAAATATCTGACATCTAACGGTCTGGACGAGAGGGCTGAATGGATTATCCATTAAGCGACAAGGGTAATAGAGGAGATATACTCGTGCCTTCATAAATAGCTTAACTATCAACCGGAGATAGTCGCTACACGTAATGTTTCACAAACAAAATCAGTAAACAACAGTAAACAATTTGATTTAAAAAAATTAGAAGTCTCATCTCAAGGTCCACTCATAAAAAAGAAGTCTCATCGTGGAGGATTCTATGCAAGATAATCATTCTTCACAATAGCTCGTATTTCTTTTGGATACCTTTGAGAGTGAAAGCGTAGCCATTATGCGGTGGCCATGATGGAATAAAAGATGAGACGGAATTTTTTTTCGTATTCATTTTGAGGTGGTTCAACATTATTTTATTTCCAACGCTAAACTCTAGAATCAGTAGCAAAAATGTGCAGAAGTCACTGACAGAACTCTATCATCAGAATGAAGATCAAGCTTTATTGACCATCGACTGACAAGATTCAACAGCAGAAGTCGTCTCTTTGCTCGATCTTGTAGATGACGTCACCTATGGAATTGTTACTGTCCGCAGATGTTGCTGTTTCTTCAAATATCGTTGTTGAGGGTGAAACTTTCCTAGAGGGTTTGGAGCTGAAAATTTTGATATATTATAGATAACGCGGACGAGTTACACTTCTATGGACTATAATAGTTGCTTAACAAATTAGAGACGCAGAAGTACAAGTGATTACTTGTTTTTTTCGTTATAGTACGGATTTACAAAGAAGAAGATTTTGTGGGGCAAGAAAATTTATTAGACTTCCAGTAGTCATTTGAAAGCTCAAATTCTTGGAAAAGGCTGTAAGCACTTTCTGCGCAAGCTTTCATATAACGCTACAGCATTATTGATAATATTGTGTTTCGCACGCGTTGCAGGCTTTTTCACGTTTTGCGCGTAAACGCTAGCATTTTTCACAGGACCGAACTCCTTATTTAGACCGCTACTAGCCGCTCCATGGCTTAAATCTCGAAAAATTCGAAAATGTGCTTGCATATTAAATGTGTTTTTCTACAGCGTTCTACCTATAAAAAGACTGATGTTTCACAGACGCTCATTGTTTTGCAGGACAAAGCTTTTTCTTAAAATAATAAGTCACCCATGGCGTGAGTTTCTACAATTTCAACAGTTTTCTTATTTTTTAGAAAGTCCGCTTCACTGTGCTGTAGCGAGGGAAATAGAATTGAGCTTCAAACAAGCCGCGCATTGCTCGACTTGGTGTGCCAGTAGTTATGAATCAAGAAGCAACTAATCGATCACGCAGGTGTGACTACGGGGCGTTATGCGATATTGGTTTTAAACTCAAGATTTTTTCTCCGTTTTGACAAAAAGCAGATAAAGCATAAGGCTTTCATCCTACAAAACTTCTTCTCCATATCCATATGCTTCTCGTGCTTCAAGGGAAGCATCGTGCGATAATAATGAATGCACGCAGAGTCTTTGAAACATGATATTGTTTTAGATACTACAGCGCTTTAGAAAAACGTTTTCAATGACAAGGACCTGTAGCATCACCCAAGATTCAGGCTTTCAAATATTTATTGAAAGTGCATTGGAAAGCACAACGAATGGGTCCTCTTTTTAATTATCTCCAGATGGCCGAAATGATCTCTGGAAAACACAAAATGGAGAAAACGGTGAGTGTTTGAATAAAAGCAGTCCAATGTGAACTTAATTTGTTTATCACGCCTTCTCTTTTAAGGTTATGAAGGTGTTTGATTGACTGCGCGCGAATACGAAACAGCCGAAACGTCAGTCATTTTATATTGTCTTCTCATAATATTTGGCATTGAGGCGATAAACAACAAATTAATTAAGAGGCGCAATTAAATTGCTTAACAACTCTATGCAAAGTATGCGCTATCAGCCTGAACACATTTCTGCCATCTCTGGGCAACAAATCAATATCGCGCTCATAAATCTCGTCATAATTCGAGTCAGAAAAACGTACTTGGGCTTGCGCATTTGTGATTAAATGAGCTCTTGTAAAATCCATCGGTCCTCCTTCCACTTCTTGTCCGCTGCCTCACATTTGTGCTGACTGTCCCATGAACACAGTCAAAATAGTCGACCAGCTCCTTTATTCAAAGTTAGGTTTTCTTCTATTGCTTCATTGACGGTCTCTCAATCAACTTCGCGTGAGCGTTTGGAGCGCTAAAGGTCTTTCAAATTCGTGTTGCCACCACGAAACTCAGCAGAGAATCGTAACGCTGCACTTGGACATAAAATTCCCTGTGCATCGCGTCGCAATGTACGCGTAAAGCAGCAAGTCGCGACAAAGGCTTCGTTGAGTTACCATGATGCGTCAAGTATTAGCATTTGGCACCAAAAGAAAACTGAGAAAATTCTGCACAAGCCATATTTACCTTTGCCTGGGAGATGGGTGAAGTGTTTTCAGGCTGATGACGTAATGAACTGTGCTGTTAGGGAATTTAACATCCTAGTTAATATATCTGGTTGTACTATGAGAAATTTACAACTTACTCTTTGCTGTAAACGCACACCAAGATGGCTTTGCGTGTCCCGTTAAATTCTCCACATTCAGTTATTTTGCAACCAACTTTTGAGGCATCCGTTCTTGCCTAAAGGCAGATGGTCTCTCTTAGCCTTAACAATTTTCCTATATACTTAGAAACAAGTTTTTTTTACTGAATTGTATGCTCCTTTCACGATTCTCTCGACAAGCGCTCACCTTACAACTTGTAGCCTAGCGTCGTTGCCAAGAACAACTCTGCAGTTCATGAGTGCAGTTCAATATTTGATTCAACTCTAACGTCCATAAAGACACAAATTTGATTTCCATACCGTTCAATTGCATAATCCTCGGAGCAGTTCGTAAGCGTTTTTGGGCAATTCCTACCTGCCTGCTCAGCTTTCTTCTCCAATTCGCAGTCCCACTTCTAAATGAATGAGAATTAAATATTTTTTATCCGTGCAATTTGATTCAAAAAAGTTTTTTGCAATAGTGCCACGATGAGAGTCTCGTCTCAGAAAATCTATGAGTGAACGTAAACACTTGCAGTAAGTCGACATCGTCAAGCAGAGCAGAATGCTCTCTAAAAAACTTGAAAGTAGCTGTTTCGCAAATAAAGAAGAAATTAGAGTGAGCAAAAGCTAAAAATAATACCAGTCCTGTCTTCAACGTTTGATTATGCTGTTGCAGTATATAATCTTTCGCTTCTTCATCTGTTCCATTGGCAAGACCGCAAATGTTCCGAATTGTTATCCTTTTTTCTAAAAGAAAGTTCTGTGAGTCTACGATGTAAAATTATTTGAAGTACCAACTCTATAATGGCCGGCTCAGTATATTTTTTTTTATTACCCAAATACGTAACCTGTAATGAATAATTTTTCACCATCCTTATACATCAGCTATTTTTGAACATCAGCAAATCTGTTTGCCAGCTTCTAATGTGAGTAAATTTGGGACTGTTTCAACTCCACTGGGCTCTTCCTTCTTGGCGCAAGTTTAGACTTGACTTCGCTGAATTGCCAAATGACAGCTGTTGGAAGCCATTTCTGTTTAATGGAAGCTGTATTTGTACTGAGTTGCTCATGTTACAAGGATCTATAGCATTTTCTTTCGAACATCTTGCTAAACAGCCTGTCTATACTTGTTTGAAATGAAGCTGTCGTTGGAGCAAATTCGTTTGTTGTTCACGTACGAATAGGAGCGTAGGGCAAAATGCTAGTGAAGGGCAGCGCAAGCGCAAGAATAATGGAGCTTTCTGCGGACGGCCAAAGAACGACTGATTCCTCAACCTGCTCTCTCTAGGTTTTGACCTCACGAATCACTTCCCAGCCGTTCCTTCTGGGAGTATGATCTCTTCAAGCTCCATTAATCTTGCACGCCGTCCTCTGGATTTTTCCCTGCGCGCCACTCCTGCATGAATACCAAGGGATTCTGTTTTGAAGACGTCTTCATCCTAAAGCAAGTATAGGCAAGTTATATACCAAATGTTCACGACATAATTCATACTTGAATAGTATCCAAATCATGAACTCTTAAATACTTCTGATGGATAAATTCAATGTTTGATGCTATGAAACTGAACTTATGAGAGGACTTGATATAATGGAAACAGCACAGAATACGGATTTCTAGAAGCTACTGTCTTGAATGTCAATCTGTAATCAGTAGTAACATCAAGGTATCTCGTTATTTCATTAGTCACATGGATGTAAAGTTTATTGTAGGACAACAAGCAATACATTTTCAGTGATTCATTCGTGCCCCTATAACGTTGATAACAAGTCCTTGCATCAGAAACGCTGTGTTGCATATTTCTCCCAATTCCAACTTCACTGCGAAAAATTTTCATTCTCGGTATCTACGTTGAAAGTTGCAGCTCATATGCTATTGCAAATGCTTGTTACGTTGACGTCAGCCATTTCATTAGACCCTGAGAAGCTTTTTGAAGGCCACATTTTCCTGAATTCTAGTATTTTCACTGCTTCTTTGGTGGTGTTATTATGTTACACATATACCTAGAAGAACTGAGTGGTGAGCAGAAATACGTCCTCATACATAAGTCAAACCCGCCTTTCATCCATACCAGGAGCGCGTGCTACCAATAAATCACTGAGACACATTTGCACCACCAACGAATGAGATTCTTCAACATTTCTATGTTAGCTATTAGTCACTAACCTTTAACTGATTATTACAGGATGACAGGTCAAATACTAGAATTTCGGATTATTACATCTAACAGTGGCTGGCAGCTCAACTAGGCGTATAGCGCGAAATCGCATTCCCGACCAGATTTTTTGAAGGTTGGTGGCTGATGACTAACATGGAGATGTTGGGGAATGAGTAGTGGCGCACATGTGCCTCGGTGGTGTAGTGGTAGTAGCACGCGTTCCCGGTACGATGGATTGCCTGTTCTATTCCCGTCTGAGGCCGTATTTTTGCTCACCACCTAATTCTGTTAGGCCATATTTTCTTAAATTTTTCAGAATAAAGATATTCAGTCGCTAAGGAAAGGATGGGGGCAAAGCTATGTCCAGCGAACTATAAGCGCGAAAACAATAAAAGCGCAAGGCACGTAGGAATAATAATTCCATTCTAAATGCTGCAGAGCTGTAGGAAGGATCTTCTTATTAAAAAATCTCTGGACAAGGACTTCCCATTGCACTTTCAGTCTTTATTAGAGATCTCAATCTCTGACTAGTGGGCTACATGATCGTTTCATTGAAAAGTCTTTTCGCAACTCTTTTGTAAAAGGAAGACATTTTTGTATTACACACTCTTTGAACCCTTTATTTAAACCATTAGTAATCATTCGGTAACGTAGAATTCAAATAATCCAATGCTATGTTTAATTTCCGGAAAGACCTTTAACTGCGGATGAATAGGGAAAATGCGATTGATTCACATACGCGTGCATTTGTTTCTCGACTAATCTACGGGCCGGCAGAGGTGAGCAGGGTGGACGGTGCGCGGTTTGAGCAGGTGAATAGATTGACGGAGCTTAGGCGGCTCACATGTGAAATGCGATTTTTGCCATTCTATATAAGATTTTTATTCTCCGCCTTCAAAGATTCCCCACATAAAACGCATGATTCTCATATTACAAAATTTCTTCTTCACCCCCAGTTCTAGTGCTTTTAGCGAGATATTAGTGAAAAGGCACAGCCGAAACGAAACATAATTTTATCTTGAACTTCACATCATTGTAATAGGATTTTTTCAAAAAATGCCCATGTACGAGATCAGACAGAGACTTAGACTATCATATGATTACAAACTCTTGCGAAAATTTCTTGCCCAACGAAAGGGGTCGTTTCATTTATTCCCAGATCACCGCAAAAGACTGAGATGCCTGAAACAAAACCGCCCGTGTAACTGATGAGGCTGAAGGGTCGAAGCAAATGTAATCAGATTAAATTGTTTTGTGCAAGTACTCAAGAACAGTCGAAAGGAAAGGTCTTACCATACCCTTGTCCATCATATTCGAGTCCATCACTCTGTCGATTCACCTAATGACTCACTGTCATATGAAGTTCGTCGCCACTCTTATCTCTTTTTACGTAGTGTCTTGACCCTCATCATATAGTCGTCTCACGTTCCTTTGTGGTCGTTGTATAAAATTATGTTTATCGTGGATGCCAAAAAACAATATCTGTGTAGTACACTAGCACTTTTCTTTATATATGAGAGCCATACATGCTCCAGAAGCATATGGGTGTGGCACATTAAAATGCGGGTAACTCGAATCAGATCGAGAAACTCAAAGTTTTTTTTTTTCAAAATGGAGAAAGAACTCAAAATAGTATTGAAAGTCGTGCGCCGCTCTGCAATTTACGCTGCCTGCAGCGAATTTTAGTACTGTCCCGACAGGGCTGACAATGTTCAAATATTCACATTTCGCATGTGGCCTAGTGGTTAGGGTGCCCTGCGTCGCATACGAGGTCAACGGTTCGACTTCACGCCCATAACTTGCCAAACCATCCATCCATCCAGGATCTGTAAATTGGTACCAGACTGGTCTCAGACTTGTCTGGGAGGATAAACAGCACTGACTGGGTTAAGCGGGAGGCCACCGCGAGTCATTCTAAAGGCCAGATATGCATTCAGTCACCTTAAACGAAGTTAAAACTTGAAGAAGAATGCATGGCGCATTCCCCAGGAGTTGATCAACACCGAGAGCTTCACCCTTGTATTTATTTACATTTTCACACACAGACTGTACGGTTCTTCATTGGTACGTAGATGGTCGATATTTTTGATATGGCAGTAAGTCAAAAGAGTGAAGATATAGCAATAAGGAGTTGTGAAAGTTGCTATAACGGTAAATAAAGTGTTCACTCATTGCGATCATTTTTGGACACATAGATGCTGCTTACAAATAACTAAGCGATGATAAGGTGACATTACATTGGAACTGACTGTTTGAGAATAAACTCTTTCTCTCAACTATTGTTTCTGGAGATGGTCATTTGTTCTGATCTATAGCGAGATACAACTGTCAAAACCGCGCTTATAGTGTAGAAGTGACCGTCTCGCTGATTTGTATTAATCCCGCCAGTGTATATCCTTTCCGTTCTTCGGTATTGACAAATAGTCATTGATGGCGAGCAGTGGTGAGGTACACAATGGACATGGTCACTGTAGAACAATATTCATAAAGCTCGGTCTCTATACCAATCATGAATCTCTTCTGTCTTGATATGTTTTTTTTCCTATCCAGATAGTATTGATACAGCTTTTGTGGTGCTTACCTTGAATCGACAAAACTCATCAAGGATGACGAGCAACTAACATTTCAATGAATGCACTCTATGAAATGATTAACCAAAGCTGTTACTGTGCGAATAAAAGGGACTCAAAAACAGCATTCTGCATTGCTCTGGTCCCACAGATTAACGTGTTTGACAATTTCCGCACATTTGTCTTACCACACTAATGTTGCCACGCTCTTCATGAAGCTGACTCCTATGATTTTAGAGCTTCAACTTCGTTCTACAGATTGTTCTTGGATATTGCTAAGTTCATGTTTTCCGAAGATCAAATCTTCCTAGCCTACTGTGTCCCGAACAGCTTCAACGGATAAGGAAGCATTTAGAAGAAGGTTGAAGTTTCTGTGTAACCAGTTTGAGATAAGTCACAGTTGGTGACTCTAAAACCGACCTTCCTCCAGTCTCATTGCCAGTCAATAACAGTTTCTGCATGCCTTGACTTAGCCAACCCATGGAAATAGTACATAAGATTTATTCGGCTGACGTTTCGACGTTTTCATCTTCTCCAGAACCGGTGATCTTAAATTTTCTATAGCCGCTCGTCCTCTGTGGAATTTCGTCTTCAATGTCGTTCGCTTATGTCAAATTCCTCGGTAGAGCATCGTTCGGGCAAAGACCTTCGCTCGGTGGTGTCCTACTTGGCTAGCTGGACATAAGATAGCTAGTGATAATAGCAACTTGTGCAGATTTCTGCCGGATGATAAAAATAGCTACCAATAAGTGATTAGCTGATTAACATACGCTTCATCTTTGTATAAAAACATCGCGGGGTGAGGGTTTTTTCGGAAGACTCTTTACCGAAAAAGTCAAGAAGCGAATGCGACGTTTCACAATAAAAACGAACGACTATGCGCAATTAACTCAACATCACTGCTGAAAGAAATGAAGACGTCCAAACATGGCCAGATAAACTCTCTTTATCAATTCTGTTGAAAAGTTCAATTGTAAAAAAACTTAGGACTCTATATAAAGTTTATGACGCTAGTCCTTTTCTAGTTCAGTTTCATAGCATCAAACATTGAATTTATCCATCAGAAGTATTTAAGAGTTCATGATTTGGATACTATTCAAGTATGAATTATGTCGTGAACATTTGGTATATAACTTGCCTATACTTGCTTTAGGATGAAGACGTCTTCAAAACAGAATCCCTTGGTATTCATGCAGGAGTGGCGCGCAGGGAAAAATCCCAGAGGACGGCGTGCAAGATTAATGGAGCTTGAAGAGATCATACTCCCAGAAGGAACGGCTGGGAAGTGATTCGTGAGGTCAAAACCTAGAGAGAGCAGGTTGAGGAATCAGTCGTTCTTTGGCCGTCCGCAGAAAGCTCCATTATTCTTGCGCTTGCGCTGCCCTTCACTAGCATTTTGCCCTACGCTCCTATTCGTACGTGAACAACAAACGAATTTGCTCCAACGACAGCTTCATTTCAAACAAGTATAGACAGGCTGTTTAGCAAGATGTTCGAAAGAAAATGCTATAGATCCTTGTAACATGAGCAACTCAGTACAAATACAGCTTCCATTAAACAGAAATGGCTTCCAACAGCTGTCATTTGGCAATTCAGCGAAGTCAAGTCTAAACTTGCGCCAAGAAGGAAGAGCCCAGTGGAGTTGAAACAGTCCCAAATTTACTCACATTAGAAGCTGGCAAACAGATTTGCTGATGTTCAAAAATAGCTGATGTATAAGGATGGTGAAAAATTATTCATTACAGGTTACGTATTTGGGTAATAAAAAAAAATATACTGAGCCGGCCATTATAGAGTTGGTACTTCAAATAATTTTACATCGTAGACTCACAGAACTTTCTTTTAGAAAAAAGGATAACAATTCGGAACATTTGCGGTCTTCCAATGGAACAGATGAAGAAGCGAAAGATTATATACTGCAACAGCATAATCAAACGTTGAAGACAGGACTGGTATTATTTTTAGCTTTTGCTCACTCTAATTTCTTCTTTATTTGCGAAACAGCTACTTTCAAGTTTTTAGAGAGCATTCTGCTCTGCTTGACGATGTCGACTTACTGCAAGTGTTTACGTTCACTCATAGATTTTCTGAGACGAGACTCTCATCGTGGCACTATTGCAAAAAACTTTTTTGAATCAAATTGCACGGATAAAAAATATTTAATTCTCATTCATTTAGAAGTGGGACTGCGAATTGGAGAAGAAAGCTGAGCAGGCAGGTAGGAATTGCCCAAAAACGCTTACGAACTGCTCCGAGGATTATGCAATTGAACGGTATGGAAATCAAATTTGTGTCTTTATGGACGTTAGAGTTGAATCAAATATTGAACTGCACTCATGAACTGCAGAGTTGTTCTTGGCAACGACGCTAGGCTACAAGTTGTAAGGTGAGCGCTTGTCGAGAGAATCGTGAAAGGAGCATACAATTCAGTAAAAAAAACTTGTTTCTAAGTATATAGGAAAATTGTTAAGGCTAAGAGAGACCATCTGCCTTTAGGCAAGAACGGATGCCTCAAAAGTTGGTTGCAAAATAACTGAATGTGGAGAATTTAACGGGACACGCAAAGCCATCTTGGTGTGCGTTTACAGCAAAGAGTAAGTTGTAAATTTCTCATAGTACAACCAGATATATTAACTAGGAGTTAAATTCCCTAACAGCACAGTTCATTACGTCATCAGCCTGAAAACACTTCACCCATCTCCCAGGCAAAGGTAAATATGGCTTGTGCAGAATTTTCTCAGTTTTCTTTTGGTGCCAAATGCTAATACTTGACGCATCATGGTAACTCAACGAAGCCTTTGTCGCGACTTGCTGCTTTACGCGTACATTGCGACGCGATGCACAGGGAATTTTATGTCCAAGTGCAGCGTTACGATTCTCTGCTGAGTTTCGTGGTGGCAACACGAATTTGAAAGACCTTTAGCGCTCCAAACGCTCACGCGAAGTTGATTGAGAGACCGTCAATGAAGCAATAGAAGAAAACCTAACTTTGAATAAAGGAGCTGGTCGACTATTTTGACTGTGTTCATGGGACAGTCAGCACAAATGTGAGGCAGCGGACAAGAAGTGGAAGGAGGACCGATGGATTTTACAAGAGCTCATTTAATCACAAATGCGCAAGCCCAAGTACGTTTTTCTGACTCGAATTATGACGAGATTTATGAGCGCGATATTGATTTGTTGCCCAGAGATGGCAGAAATGTGTTCAGGCTGATAGCGCATACTTTGCATAGAGTTGTTAAGCAATTTAATTGCGCCTCTTAATTAATTTGTTGTTTATCGCCTCAATGCCAAATATTATGAGAAGACAATATAAAATGACTGACGTTTCGGCTGTTTCGTATTCGCGCGCAGTCAATCAAACACCTTCATAACCTTAAAAGAGAAGGCGTGATAAACAAATTAAGTTCACATTGGACTGCTTTTATTCAAACACTCACCGTTTTCTCCATTTTGTGTTTCCAGAGATCATTTCGGCCATCTGGAGATAATTAAAAAGAGGACCCATTCGTTGTGCTTTCCAATGCACTTTCAATAAATATTTGAAAGCCTGAATCTTGGGTGATGCTACAGGTCCTTGTCATTGAAAACGTTTTTCTAAAGCGCTGTAGTATCTAAAACAATATCATGTTTCAAAGACTCTGCGTGCATTCATTATTATCGCACCGATGCTTCCCTTGAAGCACGAGAAGCATATGGATATGGAGAAGAAGTTTTGTAGGATGAAAGCCTTATGCTTTATCTGCTTTTTGTCAAAACGGAGAAAAAAGTCTTGAGTTTAAAACCAATATCGCATAACGCCTCGTAGTCACACCTGCGTGATCGATTAGTTGCTTCTTGATTCATGACTACTGGCACACCAAGTCGAGCAATGCGCGGCTTGTTTGAAGCTCAATTCTATTCCCTCGCTACAGCACAGTGAAGCGGACTTTCTAAAAAATAAGAAAACTGTTGAAATTGTAGAAACTCACGCCATGGGTGACTTATTATTTTAAGAAAAAGCTTTGTCCTGCAAAACAATGAGCGTCTGTGAAACATCAGCCTTTTTATAGCTAGAACGCTGTAGAAAAACACATTTAATATGCAAGCACATTTTCGAATTTTTCGAGATTTAAGCCATGGAGCGGCTAGTAGCGGTCTAAATAAGGAGTTCGGTCCTGTGAAAAATGCTAGCGTTTACGCGCAAAACGTGAAAAAGCCTGCAACGCGTGCGAAACACAATATTATCATAATGCTGTAGCGTTATATGAAAGCTTGCGCAGAAAGTGCTTACAGCCTTTTCCAAGAATTTGAGCTTTCAAATGACTACTGGAAGTCTAATAAATTTTCTTGCCCCACAAAATCTTCTTCTTTGCAAATCCGTACTCTATAACGAAAAAAACAAGTAATCACTTGTACTTCTGCGTCTCTAATTTGTTAAGCAACTATTATAGTCCATAGAAGTGTAACTCGTCCGCGCTATCTATAATGTATCAAAATTTTCAGCTCCAAACCCTCTAGGAAAGTTTCGCCCTCAACAACGATATTTGAAGAAACAGCAACATCTGCGGAAGTTACAATTTCATAGGTGACGTCATTACAAGATCGAGCAAAGAGACGACTTCTGCTGTTGAATCTTGTCAGTCGATGCTCAATAAAGCTTGATCTTCATTCTGATGATAGAGTTCTGTCAGTGACTTCTGCACATTTTTGCTACTGATTCTAGAGTTTAGCGTTGGAAATAAAATAAGCTTGAACCACCTCAAAATGAATACGGAAAAAAATTCCGTCTCATCTTTTATTCCATCATGGCCACCGCATAATGGCTACGCTTTCACTCTCAAAGGTATCCAAAAGAAATACGAGCTATTGTGAAGAATGATTATCTTGCATAGAATCCTCCACGATGAGACTTCTTTTTTATGAGTGGACCTTGAGATGAGACTTCTAATTTTTTTAAATCAAATTGTTTACTGTTGTTTACTGATTTTGTTTGTGAAACATTACGTGTAGCGACTATCTCCGGTTGATAGTTAAGCTATTTATGAAGGCACGAGTATTCCTCCTCTATTACCCTTGTCGCTTAATGGATAATCCATTCAGCCCTCTCGTCCAGACCGTTAGATGTCAGATATTTTCTAAAGCTTTTATTGAGGAAATAGGAAAATTAGGTCCCTGGTGTTTCTGTAGTGCGCTTGTCCTTTAAAAATATCTCGCTAACAGCTCTTATTCATCGGCCGTCGTCAAAACGTAATATGTCTTCAGCCTATCTCATCTTCGATAGCTTGGTGTGTAGAATAGTACCTTTGAATTTCGATCACTGACGTATGAGCGTTCTCGGTATTCTATACCACAGGATAAATAAGAATGCCCAGCATCAATCTTTAGACTGCACCGTCATTCACGCCAAGTGATCTTTCAGCATGCATAACTAGCAACTGTGTTATAGGAGCACGTTATAGCAGAGATAAACGTTGGGTCGAAAAGGTGGACAATGAGTTGAGCGTTCTTCAATCTCTTCACTATATCCTCGAACCTATCAAGCGATTTCGAAACTATCCGCTTTATCCTGTTCAACTCCAGAGCAGAATCGTGTATCGAATTATCGTTTCAACCTAATCGATGTACTTAAAGCATTCATAGTTATTTATTGCATTGTGAGCGAGGGGACATTAGTAACCAACCGTTCCTGATAAAGATAGTTATTATTGTAAGTAGTCAAAAACCACTTCAGTATACAAACGATCTTGAAATTGCTTGACAATCTTTTGCCTAGTTGGTGCTTGGTATCTCAAGAGCGTTCTCAGCAGGAAAGAGAAAAGTGCTGCAGTTGTCAAGTTGTTCGATTTTCACTTTCTTACTATCCACGAGCGCATGTAGCGCAGTGCTTGGAGGTGCTCTGGGTACCACACGTGGTCGACGGTTCGATCTCGCTCTCATAGCTGCCCAAGTCCTCTGTCCCTCCGAGGCTGGTAAATTTGTATCAGACGTGTTTGGAGGATAAGCAGCACTGACTCGATACACTGATAAGCCACGGCGAGTCATTGTAAAGGCCAGACCAGATATGCATGGAATCATTTGACACGGGGATAACCCTTTTGGGATGAGAATGGAAATCGCCGCGAGCAGAGCGACTCCGCAAAGCGGTGCACGACTTTCGTTATTCAGTTGCGGTTTTCTTCTCCGTCTCGAATAGAAATCTTGCATTTCTCGCATTGACACATTACGGTTTAGTCTGCACACTTATGCTCTTGGAGTAAGTACAGCTTTTATAAGTGAAGAAGAGTTTAAGCATGCCATACAGCTCTCGCATACACAACAAATAATTTTGTTTCTGGCATTCTTACTTATTTACTTACATAGATACTTAGATGGTCGTTTTCACTAGTTGTGCAGACCCCGGCACATATCCCAAATGGTACATTGCTGGTCGTGCATATGATATTCCGTGGTTTCTTGACATAATGAATGTGAATCAACAAGTAGGAAGCCCGGCCAGGGATCCATCGCCGAAATCCATTCCATGGAAACGATAGTTAATTCCGAGATGGCTATAGAAATCGATAGAGGAAAGTGAATTGCAGGATTTTCGTTGTTCGATTTTGAAAAGCACATTGCTTAATTGAGGGCTTTTTCTTCACTTGGCAAAGATTTCAAATTTCTTGTATTACGATGATACAATAGAAAAATCTTTATTCACTCGTATGCTTTTGATTTGGTTCTATGTGTTTTCTATAGAAAAAGACGCTCATTTACTACGCAATTGCACTGAATTTGGCATTCAATCAATTGTATTACATTAGAGAAGGGATCACAATGAAAAATTTTAAGTTGTGCTCTTCCCTAGTGTTACGAGACCCAAGAATCACCATAATGGACAAAAATTGCAGAACAGCTAATAATTTATCAAAAATTATTATATCTGCTGTACTCGATAAGTGTTCACCAAAAACTCTCACTACAACGAAGTTTATACCAACCATGCGTTTATTTTCAATTATTCAAAGTTTAGATAAGCGAGGAAAGGTTGAGTACTTATGGATAGTGGAAGAATCCTAAGCGGTAAAGGACATACGTGTTTGAATAAAAGGCTTAGAACATTGGCATTATGCACTCTATTGATCAGAAATACGTGTTTCCAGAGAAGTATTCTCGGTGCTTCTCTCCCATCCGCATCCATATTCAAGTGAAGTATTTTTTATCTCTTTTCGAGGCTCTTGAATATCGAGAATCTGAAGCGGTGTATTTGATTTTTAAATGGTTTCTATATTATGCTGTAAAGTGAAGAAAAATTCTTGGTTCTTATGTGTAGTACGGCGGCAAATTTTCAAGTCGATTTTGTTCGCTAGGTCAGGAGATCTTTTCATAGAAGTGTCATCAATTATTGGAAAGCTCATGTTTCTGGCTACAACTATGCACTGCCAATTTTTCAAATCACTCTTTAATGTCGCTAGAGCTCTCAGAATAAGATTTCTTTTCTCATTCGCCTTTTGCCTTTATTTTCACCACGCATATAAATCGCAGGAAGCGCGAAAAGCATGTCAGCGTGTGTATAGTTTTCTGTAGCATCTGAATCTACGTTTTCATCTGAAGTTTCTGTTGATACGATGAAATTCCCAGATTGTATTACAATATTTCAAAAATGATCGGTTGTTCATCTTGCCCCCGTTCACTCGCTCTTTGAGTTGGCCAGTGAGCAAAGTCGCCGCAAAAGTTTATAGCTGAGTAAAATGTGAAGGCATGCGACAGCGACGGCTTGTTATTTAGACAATTGCCTGATCTGCTGCATTATGAGTTAAAATGACAGCAACTATTGTTACTATAGTGCAGATATCTTTTTGCCTGATCGACAGAAACTTCAAATTAAAAACATGTGATTCTGACACAGCGAAAATTCTGTGCACGCTGACATGCTTTTCGTGCTTCTAGCGATTTATAAATGTGTAGAAATGATGGCGAAATGCAAGTGAGAAATAAAGGTTTTTTTCTGAATGCTACAGCGCTCTATAAGGGTGCTATAGAAATCCGGCAACGTATAGTTGTAGGCAGATATTTAGGTTTCCAAATAACCGCAAACACTACTATGAATATTTCCTGTTCAGCGAATGGGATTGGCTCAAAAATTTGTCGCCGCTTAACACATAAGACACCAATTTCTCTTTCATACTCAAGCATCTTCAGCTGGATGGAGGTTTTCATTCAGAATTTCAATAATGATTCAATAACGCAAATCTCAACGATTATAGTAGTAGCTTGGTCTTTGAAAAGAAGGTTTCAATGTGTTGCTAGAGCTAAAAAGATTATTGAGCTTCGCACTTGGCGCCGTGTCGATCGCGAGCGCAATTTACATGTGGCGTCCGGTGCACGCCGAGTGTGAAACTCAGTATTCCTCTAGCTGCAATGACGAATTAAGAAATCTCTCTCAAAAACAGCCTAACCTTGAAATTTCTAAGATTTGCGCTGCCGAGTGGGCGTGAAAGCCTGGAAGAAAAGCCGTCTCTAGGCAAAAATTTTCATATGTGCATCACAGATTTATTCTTGTTCCTACAGCTCACAAGAAGAATTTTATTCATAGGCTTAGCTTGTGAGCACTATTGCTTGCACACTATTGAAATTTCCGATATTTGAGCTTCGACTGGTTATTGAACAGCGACTGCTTGATGCCAGTGTTACAATATACATGCACTCACCCGTGGAAGACATACGCGCTGCATGTGAAATGCAATCTTAATTTCAGTGTTGCAGCGCAATAAAGAGATTTCTTGGAAAACCAAAAATGCCATTAAATTTGCCAAATTTTGTGTTATCGAAGAACTACTGATTTTATGGATAAGCTTTGTTCGTTGAAAGATGCTTGAGTATTAATAACTTTTCTTGAGCACACGGTTACACTGTACGGAAACCATTCCAAAAATAGAGTACACCTTGCAATTTTTTGAGATTTAAGCTATCGAATGACTACTAAAATGTCTCGAGAGAGCGAAAAATACTTTTCTTTGAATATGGGTGCTGACAGGGGGAGACCCGTAACACACGCAGTGATTAACGCGCGCTCTTCCTACACTTACTCGTGCTACATATTAGAATTACCTCCACAAAGATCTCTATTAGTAATGTTTAGTCGCCAAACATGTGCTTTCATGCTACGTTCTTGCATGACAGGCGATACAAATGTGCAATAGCCGCTGAAAATTTGTTTTATTTCTACAGTATCATGGTATTACCACAAAAAATGAAGATTTGCGAAAGAAGAAATCATTATTTATGTCAAAAAGCTTTTATAAAATGTTCATTAGTGATATCACATTTGATATGTAGCGATAAGGCATCTTTGACTTACCAACTTCGCCTATGATTACTAATAAACCACCTATGACGTCCAAGCGGTGGGAAATATGTTAGGTGTGAAATGTAACATTCTTTTTGTTCTTACAACTTTCTGCGATGAGTTTACAAGAAACCATTTGCGCTATCAAAATCCTCTAGATTTGGACTATTCAACAACTAATAAAGCTTCAGTGAAGAGTCATGTCAGCCGAGCAAATGAATAAAATTGAGTATAAAACATAATTTTATTATCACTGTCACAGCGTAATGAAAGGTTTTTCTAAAAATAAATACATCGTTAAAATTGCAGAGATTTGAACTTTTGAATGATTGCCAAAATTCTGAAGGAAAGCTTTTATGCAACGAGAAAGGCCTTCAAGCAATCATGTAGGTCAGCTGGTACACGTCTTACCTTAGGAGTTAATCGCTTTCGTAAGTGAAGCGCATTCTCCGCCACTCAGTAGGAAACTGTTTTTCTTTTTTCAAGATAGTAGTGCCTTTGTGTTTATGACATGAATTCTCTATACGCAGATTTTCATTCTTTATAACTCTTACACGCGACAAATACTGTAAGGGTGAGACGTGATTTTCTTCCCGCTCCCGTAGCGCCTTAAAAAATGTCTTCAAAAACAAGTCTTATTT
Source organism: Parelaphostrongylus tenuis (assembly GCA_019055375.1). Taxonomy (NCBI): domain Eukaryota; kingdom Metazoa; phylum Nematoda; class Chromadorea; order Rhabditida; family Metastrongylidae; genus Parelaphostrongylus; species Parelaphostrongylus tenuis. The sequence continues at coordinate 31,725 of JAHQIW010005321.1, forward strand.
CGAAATCTTCAAGATCTGAATATTTGAAGATCAACAATCTAATCTATTAGAAAGCTACACACTTGTTCTTGAGTAATTCACTGTAGCCAGGTAGGTTAACTGCAGGTTCCACGTAGAGCAATAGGACGGAAATGGGGAGCTTTTCATCAACCTTCCAGCAGCGGAGTACTGTAATGGTTTCAGCTGCTTCAACTTTCAATAGTGGTGAATGGGAAACTTCCAGGAGTAAAGTAGTATAATCTGACAATGTATTTTGACCATTCATGAGGTTTGTTATAGGCACTTATACAGTGCAAGACACCTGTTTCGGAATTTCAGCCTCGTCAGATGCATGATACCTTTTTCAATCAGTTCTTTGAGTATCTACCCGTACATAGAGGAGATAACAACGAATCTTTTACACTTAAGCTTGGTCAAACTATCACCGTGGTGTTCTTTCGAAGCGTCGAGTGTGATTCACTGTCGACTGCATGACGTATTGGCTATTGCGTAGTACTAAAGTGTAGTGAACATTCGAGCCACAAGGTGATTGATGGAAATGCAGTTGAATGGTTCTCTATAGATTTCAACAGCTCAAATAGCCGATTTAAAGACGAACTCCGTGAAAACGCGTATTCTGGCACCATATCGCATATGTTCGGTTGCCCCATAATTCTCTCACGCATTTCGATAGTTTCATCAACTCCTGAGAGACGACTCCTATCGAGTATGATACGCGATTGTTTGAAAGACTTTCTCGCTAGATAGAAGTTTTCTTTTAGGCAATTGATGATTATTCAAAAGTCTAAACCTCTCCAATTTCATCGATATGTTTTTATTTTCAAAATAGACTTTTTATTACGTTGTAGCAGGAAAAATGAGATTATGTTTCACATTCAGTTTGCCTTACTTGGCTCGGCTGAGACCTGTATATGGCAATTCACCGAGGTTTTACTAGTCATTCGATAACGTATTTCTCAGAGATTGTGGAGGTGTAGTTGGTTCTTTGAACAGGTAGAATAATTCGCTGTAAAAGCGAAAAGAACACTGCATTCCTCTCTTAAAATTTTACCTCACCGATTAGACGTCATAGATGGTTTATTGGTAATTACAGGTAAAGTTTATATGTCGCAGGTATCTTATCGTTACTCAAGGTGTCAAATATTACGAATAAAACTTTTATTATGGTTTTCTGAATAGGGAGCGGCTACTTGTCTCAAAAATCTTCATTTCTCAGCGGTAATACATATCCTTGTTAAAATAACAATGTTTTGACGCTTATCAAAGTTCCGGTAAGCAGTTTTGTACTGGGAGAATTATGCGTATGTGTTAAACAAATGTTCCTCCTCCGCTACAGCGCTATAAAGAGGTTCTTCTAAAAAGTAACGAGGTGGTGCACTAGCCAAAAATCTAAAGTTTGATATGTTTACTAATACTCTTTTGAAATGTTCTTCTCCAGCTAAAGAGGTTGTTTCTTTTTTTACCAGGATAACATGCTTGTACCCTCTTTTGGCTCGCACTGAACAAGTTTTCTGAATGCTCACCGTACTTTCTGCTTTAATGTATCATAATTGATCATCGAAAAAAAACTGCACGTATGGGAGCCATTGGCATCTAAAATTGAACGAGCTTATTTCCTTAAGAACACATAGACACTGAACTGAGAGTGCTGTAATTAGCGCACATTCCTGTGGGTAAGAGATACAAGTTGGAGGTTCAGTTTCGCGTATCACTCAAGGTTTTTGCATACATCATTGCTTAATCTTTAGTGTGTGTAACCGCCTGCAAAAATGATTCTGATGCAATGTTTTCCCAATTTGGGTATGTTCGCCAAAGAAATTATGGTGCTGCTCTAATATGGCGGCGCCAATTAAGGCCTTCAGTAAAAACGTGTTTCTCGATTTTGCAAAACGTTTCTGTGGTTTAGTCATAGCTCAACTCAAGTGAATTTCAATGGCATGTCTAATTTTTCAAACAGCTTATTTTGGCGCCGTACCAGTCAAAATAAGATTTTGATTTGCATTCGAAGATTCCGCACTGGATAATAGTAGTACTGTTCTATTTTGGCGCTGCCATTCAAGGCCTTCGGTAGAAGCGTATTCTTTGCTGTTATCTGACGAATGTATAATTATCTGATAGCAATCAAGTAACATTTCAAGGTATATTTATTTTTCATATTGCTTATTTTCAACGCCGTACCAGTTAAAATAAGATGTTGTTTCACATTTGAAGATTTCTCGCCCGGTAAAAGTTTTTTTATAACAAAATTTCACCCATTAGACAGAGCAAATCTTTCTGATCAGGAAAATATGTTCATTTGAAATAATTCCAAAAAAAGAATGCTTTAAGCCTAAACGAGGTTGGTACGCCAGGGCCATATACCGGTGTTCCGGAGGTTTCGGCCTCCTCGTCAGTTACCCTTGCCCCACATTAAGCCGTGCATTGTAGCAAGGAGGAAGGCGTATGTGGTGATGGCATAGTTCACAATGACACTGGTCCATCACCACTATTTAGTCGATGGATTTCGGCTGGTAAACCAAAATTAATCCATAAGATCGACTGTTTTTAAAACTTCGTGATGAACATTAACAATCCAAAAAAAGGCTTAAAACATTCCTTCATCACTATCATCATTATCACTATCATTCCAGTCACTTTCACGATGATCTATCAAAGAGCGGACGTGATTGGTTGTCAGGGGGCCATTGGGGTGGGACCAGACACGCCTTCTGAGTCCTGGTCCTCAATAGATTAAATAGCGTGAATTACGAAATTCGAAAACGTACTTTATTTCTAGAAAAGCCTTCCTACAACACTGTGCCTTTCAAATAAAATCGTAATTCTTACGCACAACCCAAATTTGTTATCTTCGAGCTTATATTTCGCCGACAACCCCAACCTATGAGTGACCACTGAATATCGTTAATCTCAGCAGCTCAAAAATTTACTTGGTTTTCGGAAACCTTCTTTATGGCGCTGTAGCGGGACGTAAAGTCGTGTTTCACGCGCGCCGCGCGTTAGTGTGGATTTTTTTATTTTTTTGAAAATTTTTCTGTTTCGACAATATTGCTAAGCTTCATTTGTGTGGGAACAAAAAATAGATTTGTTTTATTACTTTAACATTTAGGCTTTTCATTTTCATCCAATATTTTCAGATAAACCCGCCACTAAACCTAAGCCTGTGCTCAACATAAACATCCGAAAACTGAGTAAGAGAGCTATTTGAACGTGTAGAGAAAATCCTTAAGTATGAGTGTCATATATTTCATGTAGATTTATTCAGAGCGGAGAACGTTATTGGCTGCACAACAAAAAGCGTAATTCACAAGTGATTCGCATATTCAAAGAATGAGTGACGCAGTGGCCAAAGGTCAGGATCTAATGAAACGGTTTGCGTTATGGTAGCGCGCTTTTGTGGTAGCATATAAGCAGTGTATCTAAGAAAAACATCGGAAAGAAAGTATTTCCGTTGTGAATTTGAAAAAGGATAATATACTTAATGTAGCATTTTTTGATGCCATGACCGAAATGTTTTCAACGTCACATGCGCACGAAGGATTCGTTGAAATTGTATGTTTTCACCTAAAATAATATCTACAACTACACAACTAGTGAAAATAATGGGGCACCACAATGTTACTACTGATTAGCGTCAGCCTACATTTTCTTCTTACATATCTCACCATACTCGTACAAACTTCACATACAGGAGAAAATTTCAAAGTGTTTGCTGGTCAGAACAGATAAATGTTAAAATAGATACCAGAATAGACGCTCAATACACGAGCCACCCAACACAAATAGAGCTTTTATTCGACAGCAGTGGCTTCCGATAGCAATTACCTAGGGGTGAGGAGAATGTTTTGGGAAATTTTTGAAGTTTGTTTCTATGCGGAAATTAACTACAAAAACGTTAGTGTCTATTTTTTGAAGTAAAGCTATATTCTTCAGAAAAACATTTGGGATAATTCTCAATATAAAATCAAATTAATGCAATTTGTTGAGAACGGCCCGTGCGAAACCCTAAGCTCTTCAACCAAATCGCGAGTGCTCGATGAAGACTAAGCGTGCAAAAGGGCTTACAAGTGTAGACAACATTCTTTATGATACAGCAAATGTTGTCTACCTTTTCTCAGTTGTAAATCACTGAATTATACCGTTACACTCTTTAAGTTTATTCTGATTCCGAATGTCTATTTTTATGCATCGAAAGGCGGTTGAACTTTCGATGCACCTTGGATAATGTTTATGGTAAGTCCTAAGATCGACTATCTATTAACCTCGACATGGTTTGATCAAATGAGTATTTTCTGCCGTTTAGCCGTTCCGATGTGTTACTGTTATTAGTAACTGAGTACTAGCGAAGCATACAACAATACAGTTAGTAATGCAGCGTGAATGCACAATATTCAAGGTGGCTAACGTTTCGGCGGGTCGTCTTCTTCAGAGCCCGGAAAGAACATATTGATCCACAATCCACTAAGCCAAAACCTCGATAAACCTAGCAGAAAACGTTAGGAAAGGAATTTTGGATCGCATAGTAAAAACTTCGTTTCAAAACACTCACTGTTTTGATATTTGGGTCAATCAATTATTTACTGAGTACCAGCCGCTTAGTGTCAGTGCATCAGTGGGCTGTGCCTAACTCAGGCCAGAAAGATCAACGCGAGGTATGGTTCGAGGTCACGCGTAATTGCGACACACTTCTCGTTTAAGATTCATTTTTGCGCCTTTGCTATGTATCCAAAAGGCTTTTTGGTTTCGCAGAGGCAATCATACAGTCGGTTGAGGACTAATTGGCGCTTTAGTGACTTTGGAGGTATTTCAACTATTGCTACCGAATTCTCCAAACCTGCTCTTTTATAAAAGGCAGGAGTAAAGGAACCTCATTTTAGTCCAGATCTGTCGTTTGGGTAAATCGCCTTTAGCTCCTACCGTATCCATTAGAGATGGCTATTTTTCGAGCCAAGCCTAAAGATTCTACCCTGTGTTCTTCCCCTGTGCGCACATTTGTCGCTGTACGGAACATGTTTTTATAGTAAGTGCTTTATAGCAAGTGCTTGAACACTCTCCTGACTACCGCAGCATGAATGACTTCTCTGTGTACCTGTGATTAGTTACGTGATTCGGCTTAATTTGGTCTTTGACCTTTCACGTCAGCTAATTCTGAGTTTGTGTAATCTCTGTACTCTTATTGTGAAATCTCCAGCCTTGTTTCAGCTTTGCTCCACTCTAGCCTCGAACCCCCTACTTGATGAAATGCATATAACTTGCCAAAGGTTAATGCTAGACGACTCTTCGACTCGCTCTTCAACTCTCCCTCTCTCTTCCGCTTGATAATAATACCGACTGCTATGGCAGCGGTTTGTGCTCGCCGTTGCGGTTCCACGAGCCATTGCTACTTTTCTGGGAGAGGGCCGTGGGATCCCGGAGACAAGAAGGTAATGCGGTCCAACGCGAATAGTCCTTTAGAGGGCGCGATCACTGCAGCTACCGTATTATCATCGTGGCTCAGTCCATTCAGTTATCTGTCCACTCCGTGAGCGTTCGCTGTCGTCACTCGTTTGTTACGATTTTAGTATTTTCACTTCTAGTCATTTTATTTATGTTTCTCATCATATCAGTTACTAATGAAGCTCATCGCTTGTAAGCGGAGCTTACAACTACGGCGGTGGACCATGTCCTGTGAGTTCTATTTGACCCGCCACCGGGGATGAGCTCTAGTCCATGTATATAATTGCCCGGTATAATTCCAACGTATATAATCACCCACTGGCCCCCACGGTGTTAAGGTATTGTTCGGTACAAGCATAACTGCATCCCGAGGTCCGCCGCCTTGTCAAGCCCTGCAGTCCTGATTCACTCTATCTGTTCACTTCATTCAATAATCGATCCTCAATTATATCGTTTCATGTTATCAGTTAGCACTTAACCATGTCACAGTATTATGAGTTATGCTGTTAGACGTCGTTACTATTGTGATGTTCTATCGTATTATTATTGCACTTATCTATATATTTTTAGGTTGTCTTATTATCCTCTAAGATAAATCTGGTATTTGCTCGAGACTTCAACATCACTGGCAGTCAGCAGCAGCACTATTCAATCGATCAACAAAGCAAATTGAAGTCAACGGCGAGCACAAACCGTTTCCATAGTAGTCGATATTACTATCAAGCGAAAGAGGGAGGGAGAGTTGTAGAGCGATTCAAAAAGTCTATCATTTTGGCCACTAATATGCATTTCGTTAAGGGGCAGGTATAAGGTTAGAGATAAACAAAGCTAAAACTAAGGTTGGAGATTTCACAATAAGATCACAGAGATTACGCGCACTCAAAATTATTTGACGTGAAAAGGTCAAATAGCAAATCAAGCTGGATTACGGGACTAATCACAAGTAAAAAGAGAAGTCATTCATGTTGAAGATTGCAAACATATGCTCTCTTTCTCATCAACACGCATGATGACATGATAATGATGTGCACAAATCAAAAAGAAACCATACGTGGCGTTTTGTAGTTTACGTCTACTTACAGCTCTCATGGTTAATTATGGTTATACACTTGTATGTGCCGTCTGTAAAGAGTGATCATTCATTCATCTTGAATGCATTTACGACTGCGATGCATTCATGACCGATTGTGGTCTTCATCTTGTTATGTAAAGCCACTTTATTTTTATGGGCTATCAAATATTTGCGCTACCAAACTCGTTAAATGTCCCCCTGGATAATCCTGGATAATCAATATTTTAGGTTACTGATATGCTTGTACTAAGTCGTTACATATTTTCACTCTAGATAACATTTCGGCATCCGTATTCTAGGAAATAACTGTTTTAGGTACTCGATCTCAATCATTGAGCATACTATGGTAGCATCAGAACATTCATAAAAACAAATGTGCTTATAGTTCACAATGAAACTGTGAGTTCATCAGCTGAATCAAGCGTTCATATCAGGGAAATCATGGAAAACCAAACTGCGATCATTAGTAAGAAATATTTAGATCAAAGGGATTAACACAGAAAGAGACTATTTCACTGGTGGTCTTTCCTAGTCGATATCTCCACATTTGCCGTGATTTTTGCTTTGTTCGTTACCTGAAAACAAGAACGTTTTTCCTTGTTTCAATGTCATTCTGGAACATGAAGTGAAGCCGGAGTTTGCTGACAATATTACACAATCTAAAACGGTTAAGCCTCTTCATTTTTCTTACTTTATCTCAACGAAAGAAAGCGAAAACAATGCCTTGCAACTTTCGATGGACCTCGATAAAATGCTGAAAAAAACCTTTTCTAATTACTACTGGCTGGGCTCAGATGAACAGCAGTAGATTCTTTCGCCGTTTTTTTCTGCCTCGTTTTCCTCACTGGAAGCTTTATCGTTGGTGTTGTTGATAAATATTTCTCTGATGGGTTGAAGCTGATAATAATGTTTGCAAAATTCCACTATCTCGAGTACGTATTGAGATTTCGACGCAAGTAGAGCATTTGGCTCTGCTCATTGCGTTGTATGTGATTGAGGCGTTCAAAATCAATTCACTCCTTATAAACAACGTTTGTGTAAGTCTTGATCGGAGAACAATTTCCAAAATGTTGTCGAACTTTGCCAACATTCGTTCTGCTTGTCGGGCACATGCGTGCAACAAGAAATCATCTTACAGATATCAATACGTAGTTAATGTGAATGTCGAGGTTTTACTGGTTTACAGCTACTAATTAACTATATAAAAAGACGAAATGTATTTTGTATCTTTTTAACAAATAAAGAGGATGCGCACGACTCACAGCTCTGCCGCTACCAAAATTGTTGCTGCAATGATGAAAAGTCTCTAAGTCAATTTAGTTGTTCATTTTTACTGCTTTTTAGTAGGACTGTGATGTTATGAATATAAGTCCATAAGACTGAGTGGTATGTAAAGCATTCAACCAGAAACGAGAATTGAACGTGTGTTGCACCCATACGGGGATCGTGTGCTACCACTACACCACAGAGACCACCACATTGTGTATTTGTGGTATCGTAGCACAGCAATAAAGCAGTAAAAATAAGGAAATAATGGGTTTTACCTCTGCTACAGACGTCAGTTTGTTTGGGGTTCGATGTGGAAATGTGCTGACCCGACCATACCCGTTTGATGTTGTTGCTGACAGTCACATAGGATATACTGAAGAAGAACTGGGAACAAAGCGGTGGCACTGACGGTGTAGTGGAAGCATGTGCCCCGGTAAAAACAGAACAAGAGTCCAAATTCCGCCTGGGGTCGGATATTCAGCATACAGCTTAATACTCTTAGATGTATCTCATTCCCTCCTAAATTTACTAGCGAAATACGGAGTACTAATTGCCTTTGCTTACTTTGCTGTCGGTTGAACTAAAGCCGGTGTCGTGGCCTTTTTCTCAATATTTGATTTCATCACCGACGTAAGCCTTTATTTTTAGGACTCGTTGGTTTTGTCTTTTCGCTTGTTAACGTTATTTTTACCTTTTATAAAATACAATTTGTTTCTTTCTTTTCACCGAGCTTGAAGCTTCCATTTATAACGCTTTCGTTCACACCCCTCTTCAGTGCTAATCGACATTACGTAACAACTGTCGTTGTTGCCAAGTGGACGGCGTTCAACAGTGTAACAATGGATAACAGCATTCGACGGACCAGAACTGTAATGAGGCTCGAAGATAGCCTGGCGGACCATCAGGGTATGGAGGGTGAGGTAAAGAGGGGCGGGCGAGCCACCTTAGCAACCTTCACTGGGCCACTCTCAACATCAGTGGACATCTCGAAGTTAGTACGAAGAATAGAATGAATGATCACTCATTCATTGAATAACCATTCATTATTCATTATTCATTTATTCATTGAACGGCCATTCATTTTATTCCTCATACTAACTTTGAGATGTCTACTGATGTTGAGAGTGGCCTAGTGAAGGTTGCTAAGGTGGTTCGCACGCCCTTCTTTACCTCACCCTCCATGCCCGGAGATGGTCCGCCAGGCTATCTTCGAGCCTCACTACAGTTCTGGTCCGTCGAAAGCTGTTGTTCATTGTTACATTGTTGAACACTGTCCACTTGGCAACAATGACAGCTTGACTAACAGCAATGTTCGACTCGCACTGAAGAAGGTGTTGAACGAGCACAGCTGATACAAGTTAACGGAAGTGATATGATTAGAAGTTTAATATCGGTCAATAGAAAAATAACAAAGTGTCTTCTCTAAAAGATAAAAGTAACGTCAACAGCGAAAAGACAAAACTAGCGAGCCTCCAAAATACTAGCTATATACCTCTGCTATGCCTCATCAAAGCCTCAAGCTCGACTGCGATCACCACAACGTCAGGTAATACCATCATCCGACTTGGGGCGATTATTTTTACTCGGCGTCGATCCCTTTAGAGGATTATCTAGTCTCAAGGGATTGATGGAACCGAGGAAGGGTGCTACTGATGAGTCCCAATAGGACGAATTAGGCAC